>VBSM01002217.1:48135059-48183071 GCA_008086735.1 Cheirogaleus medius
GGTATTTCTATTACTAGCTGCTTGAGGTATCTCCAAATTCTTTTCCACAAAGGCTGCACTAATTTGCGGTCCCACCAGTAGTGTAAGAGAGTTCCTGTCTCTCCACATCCTCGCCAGCATTTGTTGTTTTGGGATTTCTTGATATAGGCCATTCTCACTGGGGTTAGGTGGCTACTCTTTGATTTTCACACTTGGTAAGTTGAATTAGAGACAGGAGAGTTTCACCTCACAATATTAAATAAGAGTTCTGGAGATAGATGGTGGTGATGGTTATACAATGATATGAATGTACTTAATGCCACTCATCTGTACACTTAAAAATGATTAAGATAGAAAATTGTATGTTATGTGTATTTACTACAATTTAAAAATAAATTATAAAAGGGAGTATTAAATAGGAGTTCTTTTGAATTTAGACCTTTCTCCTCCTTATGCCCTCACCTAAACCAAGAAAAAAAAAAGCACAAGCAGATATTACATTTTATAGTTTGTTAGTCAAGTAAAATTTAGTTATTTATATCTTCGAATCTGTCATTCATCACAACTTCCTAATTTTTGTGATTGTGGGGAATAACCAGAGGAAACAGAAATACCCCTCTTAATCTCTTATTTAATCAAAAATTTCCATGCATCCTACCACCTACCTGCTGGTAAAGTTCTCAATAATAAACATGTATCTGTAACAGATTGATATTTTTACTAATCCCAGAGTTGACATATTAACAAACTTTGTGGCAGAAACCTATTGACTTACTCAAATTGAGTAGTCAAATGTATTAATAATAAAAATATCTTCAAAGAATTACACAGATACGCTGTTTCAGAAAATGTGAAAATGGAAGACTTGCTCAACAATTTCTGCTTGGCTGCATGTTGAACACTAAAGAAAACAAGGACATTTTATCTGGGTGCCTCTATTAAATGAGGCATAGTTTTTCAGCAAGGCCTTGAGTAAAACCAGGAGAGCAGTTCATTTAACATGTTTCTCATTGACCTTGTGAGGCACCCGTTCAGCATCTTTAGTAAAAGAACACTGTAAATAAGTATGCTATTTTACTTTTGAATTTTGATGGCCTTATAAGCCATTCAAGCTTCACCTTTGTGGCTAATGTGTCATCAGAAACTATTTCTAGGCTATTTCTGGATCGCTTTTTTGTAGCTTCCAATTACCATAGTATATATGCTTCTCTCTCATGCTCATCTTACTACCCAAACCAAATAGTCTACTTAGTAAGAATGAAATAAGTCCTGTAAGATTTATTTCTAAAAATCTTTTAACTTTAGGCTTTTTTTCCCCAGTGCTTGAATAATGCATTTAACATCTATCTTAATTCTAGACTTGATATCTACCTCACTCAAACATATTAGTATGATAGTCACCCTCATACCCTATCCCAGCCCTCTTGATTTCTCAAACAATTGACAATATAGGAAACATAGTATTAAGTAAAGGATGATGAAATATACTTAAAATGTAAAACAGACTATACAAATATCTGTTTTTAATAATGAACTAATCTTATTAAGCCAAAGGCATTAAATAAAGCATATTTTGTGATACCATACCAGATACTGTACCATTTCCAGTACCAAAATGAATTTCTACACAAAAAGAGCAAATAAAGTTTCAATCAAGAATTCTGTAGTTCTATTCTGTAGTATATAACCATTATACTACAAGGAGTTGAAGAGAAACATCAAATATACCTAGAAATTCAAGGACAATGCAATGCAAACAGCCCTGTCTAGATCATATTTCATACAACTACCAATGACCAAATTATAAGATATTTTTTAAAAACTTGCCAAAAAAATTTTGAAATATAATTATCAAAAGATGAAAAAGATTTATAGGTGTACACTTTGAAGTGTAAACCTTTTTTATAAGGAAACATAAACCTTGGAGCCCTAAATCTTTTTATAAACAAGGAAGTATGGCTTATTCAAAATATTAGTGGCATTTTATTTGTATTTAAAAAAGAACTATGAAATAGCTAAGAAGAGTAAAAGATAGCAAGTGCATTTCATATCTTGTCCAACTCATATTCCTTTCAGCTTTGAATACTACTCCTGAAACCTTTTAGGTCCACATCCAGGAAACCTTTCCAAGTGACTCATATATATCAAATTCTTATCATTATTACAGTCTACTCTGCTTAATCTAGTGACTTCCAAGAACTAATGCTTTTCCAACTCCCAAACCTGACTCTGATTATCACTAACACCTCCTACAATTCAACTCAAGAAGAAGAAAAGGAATGGGAATAGAAAAGTAAAAAGAGGAAGGAAAAAAGGGGGAAAATATGTGAGGAATTAACCCCGTCTCTACTAAAAATAGAAAGAAATTAATTGACCAACTAAAAACATATACAGAAAAAATTAGCCGGGCATGGTGGCGCATGCCTGTAGTCCCAGCTACTCAGGAGGCTGAGGCAGTAGGATCGCTTGAGCGCAGGAGATTGAGGTTGCTGTGAGCTAGACTGACGCTACGGCACTCTAGCCCTACTGCATTTTTAATATAAGTAAAACATGTTTGATTTATTCGAAGAGTACCTACATCTTGCTTTTCTGTCAATCTAAGCCTGCTAATGACATTTTCCAGTATGACAATTGGACAAGGAGTTTAACAAATTATATAGGAGTTCAGAAGCAGAAGTTACTGTTGATTAAATAATCACAGAGTTCTTGGAGGCAGCAGCATTGGAATTATGATTGATTGAATCTATCATCAATCAATCAATCAATATTTCAGTCTGACTCATCCCCTTACTGCTATATTCGCTCATTAGATAAGTTAATATATTCAAAAATATTAGTGTTCCTCTTACTGGCCTAGGAGACTTCCTGCCCTTTGTAAGGACTAATTTTATAGTTTATAAAGAAAAAATGTTTAATTCCCTCATTCCCAGGTTCTTGGAGGTATCCTGCTATTCTGACTATGTCAACAATAACAATAAACATCAATTGCATAGTTATTTTCAATTTACATAGCATATTTTAATAATATCATCTCATGTAATTCCCCTAGTAACCCTGTGAAGTGTTAGTCAAGATTAGTCGCTTGCCCCAAGCCATATGGCTAGTAAGTGGGTGAGCCAACTTGTCCCACTATGGAGTCCCAGTTCTGACTGAACCCATTTTGGGAACTCTTCTCAGCCCATGGACTATTAACCTCCTCTCCTTTGTCTGTGAACTGCCTTCCCCTCATCTGTATGCCCAACCAGGGGTTGTACCCATATAATACCTCCACTCAGGTCCTATTAATAGTTAACTGGGCCAAAAGAATACACTAACCAAGACAGAAAATCAGATTTTCTAAAGGACTTTGGGACACCAAGATAGAGAGTTTGAGAGAGTAAGAGAGTGCGCACTTTCTCGGGAGGTATGGGATATTACCAAATGATCGACAGGTGTCCTCAAAATTCCATCTGCACCTACCAGCTCCCTCTAAGAAAGTCCACTTGGGGGAAGGGTGAACCACAATGTGGATTCAAGCTAATGGCATAATAATTACCCTTAGGTTACTCTAGGTCACTTTCTAAATCCTATCATGCGTGGGTTGGGGCATTCCCAGATTGGTCGAGCATGCCCTCCTTCCCCAGGTGTAGCAGTTACTCGGGATAAGGATAGGACTAAGGCTGGGGTGGCACCAAAATGGAGTGCCCGCCCTTATCCTCCTTCCCAGATGGAGCAATTGCTGGAAACAGCACCAAAACAAAGAACTCATGTCCTGAGAAGAGTGGGAGATCCTGACTTATCTACCTAACAATGTTAAGGAGTTTGGGGAGGGAGGCATGGTGGTCACAGTTTTAAACACCTCAGAGAGGTCAGGAGAAATGAGAATTTGAGAATAGCCACCAATATTCACAATTAAAAAGTGATGAGCATTTTCAGTAGCTTGATGAGAGGGACTATCAGATTACAAAGGTCTTTGTATTAAGTGGTTAGGACCAAGTGAGTTTGGAGAGGAGAAATGGAGAAGGGAGGCCTGATTGTGAGACCTTACTATGGCAGTGGGGGACTGGGGAGGAAGGATCAATGAACTCTGAGATTGAAAATCTATAAAAGAGAGTGAAATTGGTAGAAACAAGATCCTGGAAGAGACGAAAAGCACAAGTGATCGATGCCAAGAAGGAAAATCTCATTTGGAGAGCAAGACAGTTAAGAATGCACAATGTCTTCCATCCTCCCCTTAAAGTTGCAAAAGATAACACATTGAGAAGGATGATGATGTTAGCATGTAACATCACAATCCACAGTACAAACCTAGCACATAGCACTTAATGCTGTTGAATGAATAAATGATTCTGCTGCTCAAATATTTATGTGTAAATATATACATAGATATTCTTGTTACTGACGATTTTTAAAAATTAATTCAGAAAAGAAAGAGCATTCTACAGCCATTAGCCCTAAGGAGAGCCAAAAATAACAATAAGCTCTGCTTGCCTTGAACATCAGAGAAGAGGAATGCAATTATACAACTAACATATTAGAGTTAATTTGGCCACACCCATATACTCAGAAAGCCATACCATCAGCAGAATAATTTGCCCTTATGAAAAGCACAGTAATATAAACAAAGAGTATTTTCATTTCAATAAAGGAAATTCCATGATAACCTTTCTACATGACCTTCCTTTCTCTATTGCCACTGTTTTCTTATAAAATGACTTTGTGCCTTCAAGCACTTACATTCTGAGAGTAGCTTGCTTATTTCCATTTCCAGTGACAAATCAGAAAAGGTAGTCAATATATGAGAAAGGCAGAGTAAAGATTTTCACATTCAAAACCAAAATTGAGAGCTGCCAATGATTGATGATTATAACCTTTGGCAGAAAACTTAATAAGTTTTGCTCAATGTGATAGCAAAAGAGTTGTTACACTAATGTAAATAAATGGTAATGTAATTTTTTTTAAATCTTGGATTATTTTGGAAAATTGCAATGTTACTGATTGTCATTAATCTATTCCCTTGAAAGGAAATATGCTAAATAACCCAGTTTTCTGAAGGAGCAAATGATTTACTGGCCTCAGATCTTAGTTGTCTTTCTTTCTAAGAGCTAACACAGAAGTTCTTAAATTTTTCTGTGCATATACCTCTTCAGCTTCAGCTGATGGACTCCCCAGAATAATAGTTAGGAGTAAAATAATACTTTTACAAAAGCAACAGAAATTGGACTGTAATTGAGAATTTAAATACAGCTATCAAAATAGTTAATGTTTGTGAAATAGTAATATGCGAGTTATGAACATATTAAATGAGATTGGTAGTGGAAATAATTACTATAATTTTAATATGGTAAGTAGCATGAATATTTTAAAATAATAGTTATAACATGTGATGAAATACAAAAATATCAGTAACTTCTGTGACAGAGTCACAGGTATATAATAATACAATGTAGTACTCCAGAACCTGCAGCCTTAAGGCCACATGTGGCCTTCTCGGTCCTCAAATGTGGCCTTTTGACTGACTTCAAATTTTACAGAACAAATGCTTTTATTAAAAGGGGTGCAGCAGAGAAAGATGAAGCTTCTCTTGCCTCCTTCAGTGCTTAAAAAAAGAATCTTGAAATCAGAAGACTACAAGTTCCTCACCCCAATCACAGTTTCAGTTAAAGCTTAATAAAGATTCCTCCACATCTCCAGATTAAGAACTCTTGGTTATACCTTTTATAAAAACTACAACAATAATTAGTGTTCACCAACTTTAATTACTAAATAAATGAACAAAAGTTTTTAATTTTTAGGACTATTAAGACTTCACTGAGTATTCAGAGAACACAGAAATAAAAGTGTAGCTGCAGCTGGCAAGGAGAAGATTAAAGTCCATGAATGTGGAGAATCTCTGATACACTCTGAGAAGTTA
Source organism: Cheirogaleus medius (assembly GCA_008086735.1). Lineage (NCBI taxonomy): Eukaryota > Metazoa > Chordata > Mammalia > Primates > Cheirogaleidae > Cheirogaleus > Cheirogaleus medius. The sequence goes on from VBSM01002217.1 coordinate 48,140,932, forward strand.
TATCCAATAACCTAATTTTACCACTGAAATGGCTCCCAGAGGGAACATGAAAAAGGATGAGTATAGTGGAGTCCCTTCAGTTATCCCAGCACAACATGAGGGATAACTATGTCCTGAAAACCCACAAGGTACAAATGGAATCTTAAGAATCTAAAATCATGTTGCTAAGTATGCTTCCTTTCTGCAATATTTTGATTAAAACTTCTCTAGAAGACGCAAGATTTTACAAAAAGAAATATTTTAATTTCACCAAAATCCTAAATTGGTCATTGTTTGTTAGAATACTAATAAAAGCAAAACCACAGAAGTACAGATTTCTCTTTATTTACTTGGTTGGTTGTTGTTGGTTTGGGTTGTTTTTACTGCTGAGGGTTGGAGAAATACTCCTTAACATAGCCAGAGTGGACATTTGATGATATATGAAACAGGAAACCACCATAGAGGAAGCAATGGTCAGTAACAAGAGACAATCTTCATGGCATTACTCAAGCCGGAACTTATTATTTTCTCTCCTAAAACAAAGTGTATTCATTTCCTAGAGCTATTGTAACAAAGTATCAAAAAATTGGTGACTTACAACAACAAAAATGTATTCTCTCACAATTTTAGAGGCCAGAATTTCAAAATCAAGATGCCAGCAGGGTTGGTTCCCTCCAGAAGCACTGAGGGAAATCTGTTCCATGCCTCTCTCCTATGTCCGGTGGCTGCCGGCAACCCTTGTCATTCTTTGTGTTGGGGCTGCACAACTACAATCTCTGACTCTGTCTTCACATCTCTTTCTCACTCTCTCTCTGTATCTCAAATTTCCCTCTCCTTTGTCTTAAAAGGACACCAGTCACTGGATTTAAGGCCACTCTCAATCCAGAATGATTTCATCTCAAGACCTTTAACTAATTACATCTATAAAGACCTTATTTCCAAATAAAGCACTGGTACCAGAGGTTAGAACTAGGACACTTCTTTTTGAGGGACACCAAGTCAACCTACTACACCAAAGATTCCTAAAATCCCACACATTCTAGCTACAGAAACTTTTACTAAAGGATGATGCAAGGCAACACAAAGCATAATGCATTATTTTACTTGAAGACAGTATTAGTAGATAATTCTATTTTTTAAAAACTGCACATCATTAATTACTGGCATTTGAAGATCTGTATCAAAAACAAAGGGAGTATATGTAGCCACAGAATAAAAATAGAATCGGTGCAGTCTATGTGGCTGAGGCAGAAAGTTGAATAATTTTATGCACTTAACTTTGAGAAATTATAGACATAAACTAGGAATTCCTGGCAATCAACTCTGAAATGAAATGTGCCCAGGCTGGCATTGAAGGATGTAGGCCACTAAAAGATGTAAAAACATAATGAATACAGATGTCCCCATAGCCACCACTGCCTAAGGGTGTTCCCAATTCCCTAGTGAAATAAGCTATCATTCTATCCACAGTAGAGCTATGCTATCATTTAGGATATAATGATAGCTATGCTATCATTTAGGATATATTGTCTATATTTATGCTTAAATTAATTCTTTGTGAGTTTTAAATAACTTATATTAATAGTTCATCTAGTGGTATTCAGCCAATTCTAAACTAATGCTTTTATCTTTACATAGTCCTAAGATAATTGAAGAAAAAACTCTTGATGTAGTAAATAAAAATGATATCTGAACTAGGTAGACCAACTAACACTTACAGTCTTATTGTTCAGAAAAGGGAGGATTTATGATGCCCAAATAGCCACCAGCCCAGCCAAAGTTAGATATCTAAAGGCGACCAGTAGAGTAAGCCATTTATTTGATTTTTCTCCACTTCTTTTTTCAACTTACACCAATTGATAGCACATATCTACATCCTTTTTTCCTGTAGTCATTACACTAAAGAAAGAGATGACAGTTCTGAGGCATCAAAACTCTTTCAGTGGCTGCTGTACAGTTCTGTAACATGAGGCAAGAAGTCTTCAATTCCTTCTATATAATGAATGCTGGACATTCTTCCACAGCCTGTTTACAACTGCTGACTCCTGGGACTTAGTAAGCAATATCTAACAGCAGAGACACTTTCAGAAGAAAGGCCTAGGAACTCTATTATATTTCCACAAAATGCTATTACAGACATAGGAGATATGGAGTTAGGAAAGAAGTAATTAAATGAAAATGTTATAGATGAAAAAAAGAGTCAAAAAAAAAAAAAAAGAACCCTGGGAATAGCAAGAGATAAAGTAGCCAGAGGCACTTGGCCTTTTCTGAACAATTATAGCGCAAAAATGTTTGGCAATCAGTAGAAGCGGTTACTTAAGCATTCTGCTTTAGCTCGCGAAGTACAGGTTTAACCTTACCAATACATATTAGACTCGAATGGTTTCCAAGGTCTTAAATTTCTGCATACCTCTATTATAGGTTTATATCAGTCCATCATTTTCCCTTCAAATCATTCACTCGTTCATTTGGAAATATCTATTGAGACTCTACCAGTCTACTATTCTAAGTGTTATATATATAGCAGGGCACAAATTACACACAAAAAAACTCTCTCCTCATAGCTCTTGAGTTCAAGGGGAAAAACAAACAAACACAATAAATAAATAAATTACAGTATGTTAGAAAGTAATCAGTGCTTGGAAATAAAGTAGGGCAAAGGGAAGCAAGTAAAAGGAAGTAGGCTTGAGTATGCGCAATTTGAAATAGGACTGCCTTGATTGTCTATTATGAATGACCTCTAAGTTACATTAAGTGAAAAAAAGCAAGATGTAGAAGAATGTGTCTAGTAGGCTGCCAACTTGTAAGTTTTAAGAATATATATGCTTTGATATGCATAGCCTGTCTATTAAAGGAGCCCATAAATCATCAACATGGAACTCAATGATTGGGGAAAAAAGCTTTTCAACGTACCTCTTTCATAATTCTTTAAATACTTTAGTTAATTCTTTAAAATGAAGTTTTACATAACTGGAAACAACCTATAGTAAAATCAATTATTTGGCAAATAACCTGTGAATATAAAATAAATCACCTATGTTTGATACTACAGAATCATCTATATTTAATACTACCAGCATGATAGTAAAAATTTTATAGCTATCTTTAAGGCAATCTCAGAAAGGAAAATAACTCTTAGCAAATAATTGATCTTTACAACCAAAAATATGCAGGAAAAATTGCCTACTACTTTCACTATTCTTAACTTTTGCTTTTTCTCTGATAATCTGTTTTATACTATATTCACTACTAATTCCATTCAAAAGCAAAGAGGACTACATTCACTCTGGATTTTTAAATTTATTTTTATCTCCTGTTTAGCATGTGAAAATCCAACTAACCTTCCCTTACTGGCACTATGCACAGATTGACTGGACTGAAATTGCCTTTACCAATAATCCTTCCAGGACTAATAATACCTACCACTCAACTGTTGAGTCATAGCTCTGCCAGCAGCTTGATATATCACCGCGCATGCCAGGAGGCTGGAGTGACATCTCCAGTTTTTGAATTACCAAAAGAACATCTCTGTTAATAACAGCTGCATTTATCAAAAAAATAGTTCAAATGTTTCCACACCTCTTGAAACTATTAAGATTTTGCACATCTTATTTTTTGATATAATTAAGTGACCTCCTCTGAGGTCAGCAGGTGTGGCTTGGAACACCTCCAAATTTCTTTTAGTCGTGGTCAGTCCGTAGCCCTGCCAGTACCCCAGGAGCCTCCAAATTTAACATAAATTTTGTGACCCAAGGAGTCAGAAACCTAGATGAAGAGGACAGGGATTCTTGCCCATTTTCAATTTCACAAAGTAGCTATCTTCAGCTGTCTCTCACCTCTAGACTTTGTCAGAGACTTTTTGAGATATTGTTATTCACTTATCTCACACACTTAACTCTTCTACTTTTACCTTCTCTTGAACTTACAGTCAGGTTCTTTAGGGTATGTCTTATTTTAAAATTCTTTACTGTCATTTCTGACATCATCCCCAGCCCAGACTCCAATATTGTCAGTGTCTAACATATTTTCCCATCATTACTTTTTTTGGGTACAGGTGGGTGGCAAAATGTTTGGTTTTGCTTCGTGGTCTGTGTTGACAGGAATCCTAGAAATTGGCTAAATCCAAGTCATCGGCCTGGTTTATTATACCCTGTGCTGCTTCACAGGACAGGGAAATGGGGGAAAGGGGTTCTATCTGCCCACCCCCAGTAGAGTAGGAGAGATGTAGAAAAAGAAGTTTGCTGAGACAAGAAATTAAATTTCCAAATGTACTGGGAAGTAGCTGAGAAGCTTCAGCCATAGAAATTGGTTATTTAGCCAAATACCAAATCTACCACAAGAAAACTCAGAAAGTTTTTGTGTGTGTGTACAACAAATGCCATCCTCATTCTGATTCCACGTTGTGATGAAGCCACCTTAGCAGGCACTACCATCACAGAGGCATGACTAGGCAGGTGTCCTTCTCATCCTACCCAGTCCCATTTTATTAGTCAGGACTATACAAACAACAGACACCCAACTTACTGACTCATATAACTAAGAAGCCCAGGATATAAAGCCCTCTTCAGATCTGGAGCTCTAACAATTTCAGAACTCTGTCTCTTCCCATCTCTTTGCTTTCCTTTCCCCTGAAGCTGTTTCTTCCTCAGGCTCATTTTCTCCTCCCGGTGACCCAAGTTCATATCCTAGCAGTTCAACTACCCTCTGTAAAGAGTGTGTTGCTTTCCAGGTTGTTCCAGGAAAGATCTCTATTGGTCCAGCTCAGGTCACATGCCATCACTGAACCAATCACCGTAGGCAGGCTCTGTGCTTTCATTGGCCAGGCCTAAGTCTGGTGCCTGCTCCTGGGACCCCACTAGTGTTGTCAGTTCAATCTGAACACAAGGATGGAGACTGTGCAAAAGTGGTTACCAAATATATCATTAGTAGAAAGGGAAATGGATGCTGCAGGGCCAGAACTAGAGGAGGCCGGTGAGGCAACAAAGGGACAAAATTTAAGATGACATCCATTTTCAGGTCCATGCAGGGTGAGTTTTAAGAGTGAGCACCTTCTCGAATTTTGTACCCTAGCTTCCTCACTCACCTCACCCTAGTCCTGGCCTTGGATACAAGGTAAGCAAAAGACAAAATACTCATTACAACCATACTCAAAATTATCTCTCAGAGTGCCTGAAATCCCCACCATTGGAGATTCATTACTTTGGGTTAAGCAGAGACCTTTCTAGGAGTCCTTTATTTAAAAAAAAAAAAAAAAAAAAAAAAGGAACAGCTAGGGGGTAAATCTTTAAGTCAGTAAGAGGTTGCCATACACGTGCTAGTTAGAGACTATCAAGTCAGTGGTCTCTAGGTCCAGTACCTGTTGAAAGTTCCACTTCATCCCACAACAAGGTGTGGTTCACTGTAAGGAGAGGCCTTGTGGAAGAGGGAGAAATGACCAAGACCGTAGACAGTACAAAGGGGAGTCACAGAAAAGGAGAAAAATGACATGAAAAAGGAGATACAAAATGTTAAAAGCAACTTTTATTTAATTACCTAATATTTAATGAACACTGGCTCTAGGCCTACTTCGTCAATTTGCTTAAATTCCACCATTTGGGAACTTTGAGGTAGCAGGCTGGTGAAAGGGGAAGTACCAGGAAAGACTTAAGGGCACAGTAATAGTGGAAATCCCTAAACAGGAACTCTAGTGGTACACAACATCTGGAAAGGCTTTTCTGGAGTTCTGATGATAAGGCTACAGGAAGAAGGATGAATCCTGCCAACAGAAAATTTTGGGGTATTCAGGTTGCTGGCATCTTTTGGAAGTTTAATTTTCCCCTACAGCAAGGAGAGTTATGAATTTTGTGTCCCTCCTAGGCCCAAGGGGAAAATCAATCTTTAAACCACAAGATAAATAAGCCAAGTGGCTCTTAAGTTTAGTGCTAATAAAGGCATTGTTTCCATCCTTCATATCCCAGTAATTTAATCTTCCTTTTCTAGGACTTTGGTTGCCTTTGGCAAAGAAAAGAGCTTACATAACTGAAATATATCTGCCTCTCATAAAAATTGGGTTTCAAAAATTTTCATCTACCTAATAATTGTAAGTCTGTAAAGTAATGATTCTGTTGTAAGTTGGAGGATGCCTTTGGGAATATAGTTGTCCATTATGTCAACTCATAATGGATCTAAACACTACCCAGAAACCAGAGTGACCTGATCCACAGGCCCCAGCTATCTGCTTCTAGATGACATGCATGGACGTGGCTACTCCCTTAACCAGATGCCAGTAAACTCTGGAATTTTATAACTCACTCCCCTGTTTACTGAGCATCCTTTTGCATATCAAATAGTTTCCGCAGGATGTGCCTACAGGGAGAAAATGTGATGGCCAGAATATCTGGTGCCCTTAGTAACTGTGTTTTCACAGTAACTATTTGCTTTATATTCCCTTGACAACTAACAAATCAGCATTCTAGCTGTATTAGGTTTAGTGTGCTAAGAATCAAGTTTCTGTGCCCCTAAGGCTTAAAGCCATGGGAATGTCACCAAACTATGTTGACCAAACCATTAGGGCCTCTTAGGCACACACCAGCAGGACTTCTTCCCTAGGTGCACACCCTTCTCTTACCTATCAGTCTTCAAACTGGGAAAATAAATGGAGCTGAAAAATTCCTATCGCCTAGTGACATCATAGCTGTTGTAACATCATAGCTAAAACATCACTTACCTGTTTGTGGTGATGCTGGTATAATTAAACCTATTGCACTGTCAATCATGTAAAATATAGCATGCAGTGTTATGTATAGTACATACTACTTGAAAATGATAATGACTATGTTACTGGTTTATGTACTTATATGTGCAGTTTTTTCTTAGAGTATATTCCTTTTACTTATATATAAAAAAATTAAATGTAAAATAGCTTCAGGCAGGTCCTTCAGGAGATATTCCAGAAGTCATTGTTATCATAGGAAAATGACAGCTCCATACATGTTATGTGCTTCTAAAGACCTTCCAATGGGACAAGATGTGGAGGTAGAAGACAATGATATTAATGATCCTGATTCTGTGTAGGCCTAGGCTAATGTGTGTGTTCGTGCCTTAGTTTTTAACAAAAAAAATATTTTTTAAATAAATTTTAAAAATAGAAAAAATCTTAGAGAATAAGCACAAAAATATTTTTGTACAGCTATACAATATATATTTTAAGCTGTGTTATTACAAAAGTCAAATAGTTTTAAATTGTTTTAAAACTTAAAAAGTAAAAAATTACATCAAGCTAAGGTTAATTTATTATTGAAGAAAAATATTTTTTAATAAATTTAATGTAGCCTAAGTATAGAGTGTCTATAAAGGCTACAGTAATGTCCTAGGCCTTCACATTCACTCAGACTCACCCAGGGCAACTTCCAGTCCTGCAAGCTCCATTCATGGTAAATGCCCTATTCTGGTGTACAATATTTTATCTTTTGTACAGTATACTTTTCTATGTTTAGATATGTTTAGATCCAATTGCCAATTAGATATGTTTAGATCCAATTTATGCCCAGTTGCCTTCATTATTCAGTACAGTAATAAAGGTTTGAATTCTAGAAGCAATAAACTATACAAAATCACCTAAGGGCATATTTCTCACAACATTTCCCATTGTTAATTGATGCATGACTATGTGCAAAGAAAGCACTGTTCTAGGTGGAGTGGTGAATTCCAGATTGAAAAGGATAAAGTGTTAACCTTCTGAGCTTGCAGTCCAATATAATACAATATATTGCATTATACATAATAATTCTTTTAAGAGGCAAATTGTGCTAATTGTTGTGTTAGAGGTATGAACTACACCATATAGAGAAAGAAAAGATTAATTGCACCTAGTGACTCAGAGACTTCTTGAAAGACATGGGGTCTGAACAGACTCCACAAGATGCTATGAAGAGAGTAGCAATCCAGGCAAAGCGCAGGTTGTCCAAAAGTGCTGGGAACAGACCTCACGTGTGACTGGGCATCTAGACCTTGGCAGGTGTGTGCCATGGAAGTTAAAACCTATGGCTGGGTGGGAGCCCACTGGGAAGACCCTGGGTTTTAGGCTGCAGGGTTTAGGAACACAGGGGTGTTTTGCCCCTTAGGTTATCATGATTATTTAAATCTTAAATCACCATGGCTGTGGCTTAAGACACACCAATTCAATCGCATATATATAAGGCATCCTCATCTCTCTTTCATTTCCTTTGTTTCTTTTATTTGTCTAATTTTAAGACCTGAAAACTCAAGATTGGCCAAGCTGTGAGCCCCATAAGAACCCAGGGCTTCCAGGCAGAGGAGACGTACCCTTTTACTCTGAACTGAGACAAGATGGCAAGAGAAACGCCAAGAAGCCTAGCCCAAGTGGTATTTTCTCACCTACTCAAAGAGACCCCTCCAGCTCCTTTAGAAAAAGGGAGTCCTCGGCCTCTCTAAGTCTCGATCAGCCTGGGCTGCACAGATCCCAAGGGCTACGGGGAAAACCCTTAAATCTCCCGCTGGCCCGGACTCAGCGGCACCACCTGCAGCACCAGCAGCACAGGAAGTTCTGGTCCTTCCAAGCTGCTGGGATTTCCAGCTTCAACGCTTCCTGAAAACGCTGTCTTTACCGCTTCTCTTGCGAAATCTAGCGGGCCCTCCCCTCCGCTCTCTGGCTTCTTATACCCAGAGAGCAGCCAGGCTCCGCGCTGAGCTGGAGGCAGAAGCTCTGCTCCGCCCTCCTGGCCGCACACCGGCTGCGGCTGCTGGATTCCCAACTCCTTCGGAAGCGCCTCTCCCACAGGTGGGTCACGTTGCTGGCTACTGCCCGTACTTTTCGCCACATGGCCTGCGTCTCTTACCCGCTCAGCCCACCTCGTGCCCCTGCGTCTAGGACCCCACTCCCCAGCCTGCTCGCACTGAGGAGCAGGTGCCCGCAAACTCCCCTACCGCGCCCCGGCATCTCTTCCCGGGGAAGTGAGACAGGCTTGCCCCGCGGTTCAGCAAGCTTCTAGCTTCCTGGAGTGTGACCGCTCATCAGTTCCCCAGGATGCAGAGAAGCAGAAAAGCTCAGGGGGTCGGATTCCTCTGTGTATCTTACTTATGGATTGGAGCAATCTTGTGGCGCTCATCAGAAAGGAGCCTGGAAGAATGTGGCTTTAGCAACCTCCAGTGTCAGATTTGAGGCTGCTTCACGACCAAGAGCTGAAAATTTGTCCTAATATCTGCAGCCACTCCCATTCTTGATCTTGACTTAAATTTTCTTATGCAGTTTAAAGATTGCTTTTCCAGAGAAATATTGTTTAGAATATAACCTATTGTGAAAAGTAAATAAAGCCTTGATTCCCTATTTGTCCAGAGACAGGTAGTTTTTTTCCCTAGATGGTAATTTGAGAACTTTCTTTAAAGATGACTGGTGTAGGGAAAGTGAGTTGGATGGAGAATGGGGTAGGGGATGGAGAATTCTATTTCTAGTTCTAACTAGAAGCTCAACATCTCAGCCTCAGTTTCCACAGATGGAAAATAAGGGCTATTGGACCAGAAGATCCACGAAGCCCAACTCTAACAAGCTGAAAAGCCATGCCTAAAGATGCCTGCAGACTTGAAATATATTGAAAATCTCCCTAATACTACAACTGAGTAATTAGTTTTTTCCTAATAATGCAGGTTTCATTTTTATAAGGAAACTATCAAGCTGTGGAGGGAGTCTCTTCCCACTGGAGCATCTTAAAGTTCTACCACATTTATCATTCAGAAAATACTCTTGGCTTTCCAAAACCATTCCTCAGCCTTGCTATGTGAGAATGTCCTATTCCCTATAAATGGCAGTCATATAAATGTCACTCACATGAAAGAACATTTTTTTCTGATACAGTAGATATAATTTTGTAAAATGGCACATTTATTTGAAGCAGTAACTTTTTTGAGATATGGCCTTTTGCAAGGCCTGAGTTTTTCAGAACACTGTGATTTAGCACTGTATGAGATTTTACCTGCATGTATTCTACCTGCATGGCAAACACTGCCAACCCAGAAAACAGTATGAAACACTCTCTATTTATCAGGTTTCAAGGTTGTAAAGTAAATGGTACATGTGTACAGAGAAATTGGGTCATAGCACTTTCTCCATTTGACAACATTTATGGTTCTGCTGAAGTTCGCATAGCAACTTGGAGTTCAGAAACCAGATATACAAGGCCTGACCCCTAACTCGAGAATAATTTCCAGACTTCTGCTTTACTTAACCTTGCTAACTGTTATTTAGAAGGAATGAAATACATTTTTATAAGCATGTTAATAAATTTAAAACCCTAGACCTTTCACTGTGTTGTGAACAATTTTAAGAAAAATAGGTTCATTTATTATGGAATTTTAAATGTGAGGAAACCCTGAGTGGTCCCTCTGCGTTACCCTGTCTCTTGAAGGATTGTCCCTAAATCACCCTGATATTATTAATACTATTATTAAAAGGATATAAATTCTTTTAAAGTCTGGGTAGCTGATTCTGCAGTTACTCTCAGAAACACATCCCGGTGTTTTATAATCCTAACCATCTAATTCTCTTCATAATTAATTTAGATGTTTTTATCAAATGCTTTTCAAAAATTTTCTTTGAAAATCTTAAGGCTGATAAGCTGCCAGCAAAACACACACATACCCCAACAACAACATAATAACCCTTCAAAGCTTAAAGACTTGTGAGGGCACTTTGTAGCTAGTATACTCTGGGTTGTCCCCTGAAGAGGAGGTCGTTTGTTAAGTGCCTACAGCTATATCTATCCATAAGTCCTACTATAAGAATCTAGAAGAGGCTATGGATAATGAATTTTTCTGGGTGAGTTTTTTGTTCGTTTTTAAGTTCAGGCTAGATAATAATAGAAATAAGATTTACAGAAACAAGGCCTCTGAAGTTACCTGTTTGACTCTGTTTTTTACACATCTAAAGAGAATGTTTTTTAGTTAATTATGAAGACTTCCTGAGCAGTTCCACATGATGTGTTAAACCTACTCAAGATATTTCTAATTACTCTCACGTCATTTCCAAAATGACTTAAATTAACACTGGTCCTTTTGTTGAGAAGAAATAAGTCCTGGAAGGAATCAAACTAAATAATGAAAGAATAACTACTACTTAAAACAATGCATGATAAAACATACTTGGCCTGTAAACATAAATAGTTTGTTCTTCCGAAGTCATTAAGGAATAGAACACAATGAATCCTTGTGCTGTTTGAAGATCATTTTTCAAAGACATATCACAGTAAAAAGAATGCACTGTTCTACTAAAAGATGTATTTCCACTCTAATTAACTAGGCAGGACATTGACATCCTAATCTAAATTCTTTTCCACAGTTTTTACAAGAGTGTATTCAGCCATGTGTGGAGAGGTCTTACTGGATTGTACGTCTGTGCAAAGAGTAATTTTGAAAAGTTAGCCATCTTTTTCTTTAGAATTATGGTTCCTAAGAGGTAACTTAATATAACTATTAATCTATAGCATACCTCTTAAACGATCACTAGAACACAAACTAGATAGTCTCTTTGGCCTCAGCACCCAATATTAAAGAAAAAAATTTTGCATTAAGAACAGAGCCAGGGCTCAGAGAGCTGATGGCACCAGCACTGCAGAGCACTGGAATAGGAGGGCATAACTAATGGTTGATGCTGACGATGCATCTTTCATCTATACCTGCTCTTTTCACAGGATATGAAAACAGTTTTGAGCCCAAGTTAAACGGTGGCTAAAACAATTTTGCATAGACTTTGGTAAACTGTCTTGTCCTGCTTCCCAGCAGAGTAGCGTCCTCTTTTGGGCTCCCATCCTCTCCACACATTGCTCTGCTCTGGCCCTCACATGGTGCATCGTAGCACTTTGGTTACATGCTTCATCCTCCTCGAGACTGAAGCTCACAATTGAAGACAGGGACTGCCTAATTTCTCACTTTATCCCTCTTTTGGAACACAGTGACTGACACAGAGAGGCTATTCAATAAATCTCCGCTGGAAACATGAAATCTTACCAAGATATCATTGATAACACTGATTTTTATTTTTGGAAGAAGTTGATCCTATGGACGGACATAGTAGACAATGCCATGGATGCCGAGTGCACTGTATTAGTTAACAGGGTCAAAGTACATGGCAAACTCTAGACTTTAACTACCTGTCACCTGGTCAGAAGCAGGAGATTGCTTTGTACAGTACATATAAAGTAAATAGTTGAAATTATTATAACTTTTTTTAAAATAGAAGAAACTTCTTGGTATTTCTTCTAACTTTAATTTTAGTATCCCTATTAGATTACTATACTGGGCAGGTTTCATAATAAATTTGTAACTACAATACTGTGGATTCTAATTCATTTTAAAGAATAATTCATTTGAAAGTGTGATATAATGTGATTAAGGCATTTAACTGAGGTCACTAAGATTGGAATAGTGAATTTTTAAAGGTTATTTCACTTAAGTAAAACATTTTAGGGCTTCTTTAATACCTGAGTGCGTGGCATAAAATACAGAGCCTACTGAACAGTTCTCAAAAGAATGAAATTATGTCACATCATTCTTATACCAAAAAAAAAAAAAAATACAGTGTCTCTAGTTATTTCTTCTCTGATATCAAAGTACTAAAGTGATTACTTCATCTTATTCAATTCCCTGACATAGGTGGTATGGGAGTGAGGCAAAAGCAATTAGTTTGGTAAATGGTTCATTGCAGTCAATAATGAAAATGTGCCCGTTGTCTCTGGTTTTCCTAGACAGAGAACCTATACTGTGCTTACCCTATTCCTGAGGCATGTCTAGAAAACTGGAAGATACATGTTTGAAGATGGTGATACTCAAAGGGGTCCCTGCATCTTTCTCCCTTAGCGAACCAAGAGTCTAAAAGTATCAGGTTTACAACCAAAACTGTATTGATACCATGTGTGTGGCAGTAAGGGTGTGGAACCTTTTTTGGGGCAGGGGAGCCACATAGATTATGTTTTCATAAAGAACCCAAGAACTTTCTGAGAAGGGAGGTCCCTAAAAAAAGAGATTTAGGCCTAAACCAGGATTAGAAACTGGTATCATCCTGTCAGTCCAATTATTTCTCCATTTTTGTGGTCACATTCCAGAGTCTTTCAGAGAAAGGGATGAGAGGTAGGGAAAGAACCCAGGATGTTCTGGTAAATGGCTAACAAAAAAAAAAAAGTAGTGATTTATAACATTTGGTGATTTCTGTGGTGTGAAACTCCCACCATGGCTAATTTCAAGCTCTCAGCTGGCAAACTGGCTCCAGCCACACCACTGAAAAGATCTGAGATTAAAACCCTAGGAATTTCAAAGATTAAAACCCTAGGAATTTCAAAGATTAAAACCCTAGGAATTTCAAAGAAGGAGCTGTTTCATTGAAAAATAGTTATCAACTAGTACTGCTCTCAAGCTTGTATGTCAAAGTATAACAAAAGGATATGGGATGGATTTGAAGAGTGCTTTTCCCCTAGGGTAAGAAATGGAGCAGCTTTAAAGCCAGATTATGCCTGGCTGCTCCATCTCATAAGGCTCTGCAAACATCAGGGGCAATGGGGCCCTGGGGTGTGTCAGATTAGAAGTAGAGGAAAATGGCACCCAAAAGACGACAAGGAGGCTTTGATCATAAGCATGTGCAGACCACCCCCAGGAGATACTTAAAAACAGTAAGGAGATACCTTGGAACAGAATGAAGTTCCCCATCAGCAGGGTTTGCCCAGGTGGGGTCAAGATCCACAGTAAAACTGCTCTATGCCCAAACTGATTTGGCAGTTATCAACATACAGATAATTCCTAGTGGCCTTCATGTGAAGATAAATGACTACTCGTAGGAAATGTTATTTGAACAAAGTTAATTCAAAACTGAAATTATCAAATCACTACCTACATGTCTCTAACTATAATAGTCGTAGAGAAGCAAAACACACTAATTAACACTAAATACTAAGAGAGTTGTTGCAGATCATCAAATTAAGCAAATGTTCACATAGTGTGTACAAGCCAGATGCCACCAAATCCATGAGACAGAGTTGTGTTTCTGATAGTGGTGGTCCACTGGTCCTGACCTGATGCCTAATCTTTGGTGACCCACAGATTTGTAAGAAGTTGTTCAGGATTTAAAATGTAAACAGAAGTCAGGGTAAATTAACCCAGATATGACTGAATTCCTAACCTTGTTTTCATGAGCCCAGGGCTTTAATCAAATGAACTAATAACCAGCCTAGACAGTGGATAATGAACCTACATGATGAAATTCTTGGCCAGGCAATCATAAAACAATCTTAATTTATCTTGACAGATGCTGGTGAGATCTAAATGTGGCAACCTGTATTAATAAGATTTTTAATTAAACTAGAATTTTGAAGAACTTAATTAAAAATAATTTTTCTCAAGTACAATTTAAATAGATAATATAGATCTGTATTACCTCACTCTCCTCATAATTCATTTGGTGGTAGTAAAATGTTACTAACAGAATCACTTTAGTTGCAGTACATGCCATAACTAGTTTGTAGCTAGTTATTAGCAATTCATGTGAAAGTATGTATCTCCGTAGAACGTTAATGTAAAGGTTATTTTTAGTTTTACTCTTGTGACTTAAACTATACAAGATTAATACTTTTTGTGTGTCATTCTATTGGCTAGCACAAAAACTAATCAGTATATTTGGTTGTTATGAGATGCATAACATTTTCTCACAAAACAATTGAAATAGTTTTCAGCAGTTTATTCAGATAAAGAGCTTTAAAGCATATATCTCTGTTAATCTATGCTATTAGTAACTTAAATAGTTACTAGAAATTATTTTGAAAATCACAAATTGATGATTTATCATGCTACAGAATTGTTCTAATTTTTACTTAAAGTTATGTGATAGAGAATGGGAAACAATATGAATTTGTAAGAAGTATACACCTCTGAACAATTAGATGTAAAGTCTGAAAGTTAATTTGGGCAAGTTTTTAACCCCTTTAATTCAAGTTCTTCTCCCCTCTATGTAAAAGTATATATATATTACATGTATATATACTTTTTTTTACAAATACAAGTTTGATGTAATTATAATTAAAATTTATAATTGAACTACATTTTAATTTCATAAGCACTTATCTTAGTTTTGATATTCAGATAAAAATAGATACTAATACACAAGCTTGAAGTTTCCTTCCAGCCAACCCTGTTCCTCTGACATTGTCTAATTCTCACTCAGTTAAAAAGATCTACAAATATATACAAGCATCTAATAATCTTTCATGTCATATGACCCAACTATAAAATTATTTTGAAATGTCAATAATACTTTCTTTACTAATGCAAATTAGGCTATTTTAAATTGAATACAGATGGTCCCCAACTTATGTAAGTTGATGGTTTAACTTGGGATTTTTTCACTGTAGATGGTACAAAAGCGATATGCATTCAGTAGAAACTATACTTCAAGTACCCATACAGCTGTTCTGTTTTTCACTTTCAACACTGTAGTCAATAAATTTCATGATATATTCAATACTTTATTATACAATAGGCTTTGTGTTAGATGATTTTTCCCAACCATAGGCTAACATAAGTGTTCTGGGAATGTTCCAGATAGGCTAGGATAAACTATAATGTTTGATAGGTCAGGTATATTAAATGCATTTCCAACTTACGTATTTTCAAAGGTTTCTCTGGATGCAACCCCATCATAAGCTGAGGAGCAGCTATATTTTTGTAAGGGTAACTCTTTACTGCCACAGTTAGTTAAAGCATATGCACTTGCTTTCCTCGCTGCCTGGAAAACAGCCTCACCTGCAAACTCCCCATCCCGCAGGTGTCAGCTTGATTTAAGGTTGCCAGATAAAACGCATGATGCCCAATCAAACTTGAATTTCATATTCAAAGTTTTTTAGCATAAGTATGTCCCAAATATTGCAGGACATTTGCTTACAAAACTTGCTTAGATAATTATTCACTGTTTATCTTAAATTCAAATTTAATTGGGCATCGTGTATTTTTATTTGCTAAATCTGGCAACCCTCATTTGATTAGCATCTCCTTAGAGAGACTGATGCTGGCTAGTTCTTGAAGACGAACTTCTCCTCTCTCCTCCCAGCATTTTCTATTTCATCACTCTGTTCTGTATTCTTCAGAGCACTTACTACCATCTGAAATCATCTTATTATTTATGTGTGCACTGTCCAATTTTCTTATAATAATATACGAACACTGTTTTTGAAGCACACAAATTCAGAGATGAGACTTGATGCTTTTTAAGAAGTTAACACTTTCAAACTCTCTAAGATATCTATATTCTTTACCTCTTTGTCCTCAGCACATAGAACAGTATATGGTACATAACAGGCAATAAATATTTGGTGAAGGAATGTGTTAATGTGTATGTTAAAAGAAAGAACTTGAAAATTATGAATATCATCAGGAAGAAATTAGCCTTGCAAATAGAGCCACTTCTAACTACAAAACTAACTTTAAAAATATACATTTATATTTTCAATAACTTATAAAGATTGAATTTTCCAAAAAATCAGAAAAATCCATTGATTATGAGTACATTAATTTTTTTATAAACTGATCAGTGGTCTTTTTAAACCAAGGTCTTCCAATTTTTCTACAATACATACCTGTCAGTAAAAGAATATATGTTTGAATGTGAATGTTTGTTATCCTACAGAGCCTTGATCTTACTAAATACGGAAATATCTCAGTGAATAAATTGGACAGGTTCATATATTAGCGTAAGCTTTTTACTTTTTTTTTTTAATATTCTTTGCTTTCCAGTTGTCCCTGGCATATATTAAAACAAATGCTCCGAATCACAAGAAGACTGACATAGTTGTAGAACTCCCTCCTGCCCCTTTTGCCTTGTGATGAAAGGAAACATTTGATTGAGGAGCTTCAGTGCATTACAAATATGTTGTCAAGTCATCAAGGGCTTTCGGATTGAAATTCAGAAGGAATAATAAAACAGAGGAAGGACTAAAAAAATATCTCCTGTTCACAGGCATTAAATTAAAATGAAAAATCCTGTCACTTCTTATACAGTTTGAAGGTGTTATTTGTATTCCAACTCTCTGGAAGGTGCCAAGCCAGATCACTGGATTTGTGTGCTACAACACCAAGGGGTATGTGTGTGTATGTCCAGAGGAGATAGTGTCTGAGGGAATTTGTACATTTGGATGAACAATCATTTCAGAATTCCAAACTGAATTCTCAAATGGAGAAAGAGGCAGAATGACTTTAATAGTGGTTTCATCTAAATAATTGAGATGGTGTGAGAGTTGCTATTGAAGGAGTACTGAGTAGATTTGGTCAAACCATAATTTTGTGGCTTTTAGGCAACAACCCTTCAAGGTTTCCTTGACAGAGTTAAAGGGCAAACCTTCCCTGCAGTTCTGACACCAAATCTTGAGTCTGGTATACCTTGACTATCTCTCTTGTGAGGCCTGCACACTCAAGCATACTCATTTTGCCTCTGGTTTTCATAAAGACAGGAATTCTAGCCTCTCAGCCAAAGATTTCTTAAAGGAAAAAATTGTAAAGAAGGTAAAATGTTTCTGCAGCCTTAACATCCTCTTCTCCCTCTGTCTTTTCTCTCCCCTCCATCCCTCCCTCAATCCCCAAAAAAGATATCTTACCGTTCTCCACTTCCAGTGGCTCTCAACCATGAGTGCTCTTTCAAATCCCTTAAGTTCGTTTGTTTTAGTTTGTTTTGTTAAATACAGATGCCTGGGCTCTACCTCAGATCAAGTGCTTCAGAATCTCAGGAGATGGTTCCCTGGCATTTTAACAGCTCCCAGCTGATTCTAATGTGTGACCGGGAAGAAGAACCTGGTCTTCCTAAAGAAGAAGGCAGGCAGGCCATTAACTGAAAGCTAACATAAAAGCTAATGAAAGTGTCAAGGCAATGGTTCTCAATCTTGGCTTTACAGTAGAATTGCCTGGAGGAGCTTTAAAAAAAATAATGCCCAGGTGCTACCCTACACCAATTGATTCAGGTTCTCCAAGAGTCTGGTCATCAGTTTTTTGTAAAAGTTCTCCACTTGATTTGAATGTGCACCAGGGTTGAGAACCACTGGTTTCTAGTGTAACCTTTTGCAGAGGTATTTGCATTTTCATAAGTTTTAATCAATCTAAGAAGTTGCTTCAATGATTGAAGAAAGACAGAAAAGAGTGCTAGGAAGACGTCTATCTGTACAACTACCATGTCCTCTCCTTCCATACCTTTCCAAACAAAACTCCAGAGATAGGTCCTTCTTTGCCTACTTATCTTATGATGGATCTCAGCATACTACTTTTTACTAAAATTTGTATGTTATAATGATAGTTTTGTCTTTATAGTTGTTTTTATAATGATTACCTCCAAGCTTTTTTCATATCAAACAGTGTTTTTGCATTTTTAGTTTATATAAATATGCAAAATTGGGTGAGTTAAGAAAGAGTAAGACTCCTAATGATGTATATAACTAAGGTTGAGTCTTTACATAAAGGAATTCATCTTCATTTGTATTTTCTGTGAATTTTTTTAGAATAAAAGAAATAAGAGGAATTTGTGGAGGCTAATTTTTCCTTTCAGGCCTATCTGCACCAGAGAGAGGGGAAGAATTTCTTTCATTTTTTTTCTACAAATGGTATTACATACATACATATTTATATATTCTCCTCTTCATTCTATAAAATCTTTGGGGGAAAGGAATGGCCTATTTTCCAAGTACAAGATTAGAAAGTGCCCACCTTTTTGAAGAGATATAGTTAGTTGCTGATCTTTGTTCTTCTTACTAAAAGAAATGGGGAACAGAGTCTATTCCAGGTCATGAGAGGGATAAAGGGCCATTTGGCCTCAGGCTGCCAATACAAAAGGCCTTCAAAATTTGATTTTACTTATTCTTTAAATGAGGTCTATGCATATAGTCCAACAGGTAACTTTAAACTCGTGTTCATTTTTTAGATATAGGTGGAGTATCCCTTATTCAAAATGCTTGGA
Source organism: Cheirogaleus medius (assembly GCA_008086735.1). NCBI lineage: Eukaryota > Metazoa > Chordata > Mammalia > Primates > Cheirogaleidae > Cheirogaleus > Cheirogaleus medius. The sequence continues at coordinate 48,159,875 of VBSM01002217.1, forward strand.
ACCAGAAGTGTTTTGCATTTTTTTTTTTGAGATTTTGGAATATTTGCATATATATAATGAGATATCTTAGGGATGGGACCCAACTCTAAACATGAAATTCATTTATGTTTCAAATATACCTTATAGCATGAAGGTAATTTTATATAATATTTTTAATAATTTTGTGCATGAAACAAAGTTTTGACTATGCTTTGACTGTAACCATCACATGAGTTCAGGTATGGAATTCTCCATTTGTCATCGTTCAAAAATTTTCAGATTTTGGAGCATTTCTGATTTTTTATTTTGGATTAGAGATGTTCAACCTGTATCTACACACTACTATTATCCTTCTGCATGAATTAGTATTTTAGCACAGCATATATTTATCTCCTAAAAATCAACTAATATGCATTTTATTTTGGAATATTTTTAAATCATTGTTTTTTAAGTGTAAGCATTTAAAATAGATGATTTTTGAATATATGACAAGATAATTCTAAAATTTATATAGAAAGGAAAAGGAATTAGAATAGCTATAATAGTTTTTAAAAAGAATATAGTGGGAAGAATCACTCCAACCAATTTTAAGACATTGTAAAGCTATAGCCATCAACATTGTATAGTATTGGCAGAGGGACAGACATATAAATCAATAGAACAGAAATAGACCCACACCTATATGGACAAGTATTTTTGACAAAAGTGCAAAAACATTTCAATAAAATAAGGATAGTCTTTTCAACAAATGGTAGGAGAAAAGTTATATATTCATAGACAAAAAAGTAAACCTTCACTTAAACCTTAAACTTTGTACAAAAATTAGCTCAAAATGGATCATGGACTTCCATGTAAAATGTAAAATTTTAGAAGAAAATATTCAGGACCTAGGGCTTCATGAAGAGTTTTTAGATAAGTTATCAAAAGCGTAATCCATAAAATAAAAAAATCAATAAATTGGACATTAGCAAATTTTAAAAACTTTTATTCTAGGAAAGACCCTATTAAGACATTAAAAAAAAAAAGCGACAGGCTGGGGAAAATATATTTGCAAATCACGTATCTGACAAAAGAATATCTAGAATATATATCTATAATATATAAAGAATTGTCAAAATTCAACAGTAAAAAGAAAAAACCCCAAACAGTCCAATTATAAAATGAGCCAAAGACATGAAAAGACTTCTCACCAAAGAGGACACATGGATGGCAAATAAGCACATAAAAAAAAAATGTTCAACATCATTAGCCATTAGGGAAATGCCAATTAAAATCACAACAAGATACTAGAATGGCTAAAATAAAAAAATAATAAGATATAAATTGCTGGCAGGAATGTCAAATGGCACAGCCACTCTGGACAGCAGTGTGACAGTTTCTTATAAAGCTAAACTTACACTTAACCATACGACCCAGCAGTGGCACTCCTGGGCCTTTATCCCAGAGAGATGAAAACCTACTTTTTCACAAAAACTTGTACATAAATATTCGTAACATGTTTATTCATAAGAGCCCAAATTAGAAACAACTACAATTTCCTACATTAGATGAAGAGTTAAACAAACTGTAGTGCATCTATGCCATGGAATACTGCTCAGCAATAAAATGGAAAAATTATTAATACACAAAACAACCTGGATGGCTCTCAAGGGCATTATGCTGAGTGAAAAAATGCCAATCTCAAAAGGCTCATATACTGTGTGATTTCATTTTCAAAATGACAAAATTATAGAGAGATATAGAGCAGATTAACGGTTGCCAGGGTTAGGGTTGATAGTAGGAAGGGGGTAGGGATGGTTCTACAGGGGCAGCAACAGGGAGAGCTTTGTGGGGCTGGACCAGTCTGTATCCTAATTGAAGTGGTGAGTACATAAATATACACAGGAAGGAAAATGACTAGAAATGTGCATGCACATTGTACCAGGATCACTGTTCTGGTTTGGATGTCGTACTATAGTTTTATAAAACATAACCATTGGAGGAAACGGAGTGCAAGGTGCATAGTGACCTCTTGAACTTTGTAACCTCCTGTGAATCTATAATTATTTCAAATAAAAAGTTTGGTTGCTTTTTTTTAAGCATTGATTTGTTAAGTATAAACATTTAAAATATATGATTTTTTAATTCTGTTTGAACTTTTCATGCTTTTAATATGCTGAAATCTTCACAAGCTGGAAGTGGCCTGGGCCCCTCAGACTTCTGACCTCTGGGAGGTGAGAGCAGTGAAACACGCAAGCCAGACTGCCCCTAACATCCTCATGGGAGGTCTAGCTGGACCATCCCAGAAGAATGCTGCCTCAGGTTCCCAAGGCCTGAGGTGGGATGGGCCAACAGAAAGAGATGATGAGTAAGACTCTTCTGACCCAAACCTGGTCCCTCTTGTGTGCTCCGCCCCCCCCACACACACACACACAGCTTCTCAGTGGCAGCTGCTACCATGACCATCATAGTCATCTTTGCCACTTTTGTATCTGCGTCACTGGTTGCTAATCCCTAATCTGTGTAAACATCCTCGTGGGATCACTCTACCTTCCTTGGCTCTCATCTCTGGGAGATACTTCCATAGGAAGCAAAAGTGGTCCTGGAGATTTTCCAAACCCAGAGATATTCCTGTGGTGTTTCTGTTACTTAACTGAGGTCCGTGGAGAGCCCATGAGTCTGAAGGAAGGAGAGGAAACCACTATGTTATGTTTTAACTATTTTAATCCACCTTTCCCTAATTATCTCTTCTTCCTGTTTACTACCATTTTTATTTTCATTTTTCCTTCTATCCTACATAGAAGAGCAAAGTAGGACTAATAACTTTTTTGTGTGTCTTTGAACAAGAAACCTTACTACCTCCATGAATCCATGTTTACACATAGCTATTTTGAGTTACAAAATGTGTCTGAAATGGGTGTAGCATCCTTCTTTATATAGTACTTACTCGAAAATGCACCCTCAATTTGATCTCCCTTGTGGTTGAGAGTAGGCATACATCCCATTTCTATGAACTTCTATTATTAGGATTTTTTCCAAGAGTTTAGAATTAAATTCTTCCAAAGAATTATTAACTTTTTAATGTTTTGCATGTTAATTATTTCATCATCCTTATTACAGTATCCTTAGGTCTGATAATATTTTTCATTAAAAAAATAATTTTAAAGATTACATTATCCTGGGTTATCTTGCAAGCAGAGCTTTGATAAAGGCTTATATGCAGAAAATTAATTAGGAAAGTGACTTCAGGGAACTAGGAGTGAGGGGTGGGAGCATAACCCAGAACATGGGAAAGGCAGTACAAGTTGGTCCCTGCTACAGATGACTGGTGCTCTATTCCACTGGAACCTTCTGAGGAGCCTTAATGTGTCCTCTGTGTGCCAGAAGAAAGGTAAAGCATTGATGCATTGAGTCCTGCTCCCCATTGGTCTATGGTGGCCCCACAGGCCGTACACATCTGAGCACTAAACAGGCATAGGTCTCAGAGAAGCCCCCGGACAAGAATCATGAGATGTGGGACCCCAAAGTGAGCCAGCCTTTGTTAGGCAGTGGAAGCTGAGCAGGGCTCAGTTATTGCCCAGAGACTGGAAGTAGAACCAGGAGGATGTGAAATGGAGCTCAAAATAGGGCCAAAATTTTATCAGCTTTAAAATTTCAGTAAGTTGCATATGGGGTAACTAACTTCCCAATGAATAACTAACTATATGTCTTTCTATTAAGTCAACCAGTAATATTTTACTATCTCCTTACCATTTTTGCATCTTCAATTCTCTCAGTGATGTCTCTGAGGTTTTAAGAGTGAAAATAAATTTTAATAGTTGGGGTAGCAGCCCAAGTATGTTACACTGGACTAACAAGCTGCATTTTAAGATGGAAATATTAAAGTAAAATATGAAATAATTATATAAGAAAAATTCACACTTGAGCTGTTTTTATGTCTGTGTTTTGGTAAATTCATATGCTCTAAAGCCATTTCATATAGGGTTTTATTTATAAGAAATAAGTGAGGAGGGTAGGAGCTTCTTAGGATATGTTTGATGCATCCCCCAAATATTTCGGAGCAAGTTTGTTCTTATGTGGCGTCCTGGTAGTCACGTTAACTGCCTCACTAGAGGGGCCTGTCCCAGCGGGATTGTATGTCTTGACAGCTAAGTGATACAGCGCACTGCCTTTTAAGTTGGTGATTTTTGTTGATGTCTGATTTCCAACTGTTCGTATTTTTCTCACATTTTCTTCCTTGTCTTCATGTCTCCAATATTTAACCTGAGAAAATAAAAAGAAAGACCTTGGGAATAAAAAAAAATATATGTGTTATATGTATACCATGGAGTACTACTCAGCCATAAAAAAGATGAATTAATACCTTCTGTAACAATTTGGATGGAACTGAAGACCATTCTCCTAAGTGAAGTATCTCAAACTTGTGGTACCAAACACCACGTGTATTCACTATTATATTGGAACTGACCTATGAGCACACATGTGCACAGAAGGAAGTAAAACTCAGTGGAAATCAACCAGGGAGGAAGAGGGGACGGGGAAGGGAAAAAAGCTACATAATGGTAGAAGGTGAAAGATTTGTTTGATCTGAAGAGAAACCAGAGTATAAACCTACCTAATGGGTACTATGAAACTATTTGGGTGACAGGCACACCCATAGCCGGGACTCAAGCATTACAAAAGCAATTTATGTAACCCAAAATATTTTTACCCCCTTAATATTTCAAAATAAAAATAATTAAATTAAATTAAAAAAAAGAATCATTGAACTTTAGTTCAGATAATTTTTATATATTTATAACAGTCACAATTACATAAGTATACTTAGTCCTTAATTTATGTAATTTATGTAAAGATTGCATTAATTAGATAATTGATTCAATAATTAATAGATTGTTGAGTAAATATTAAAAATAACCAGTTTCTTGAGCACTTATTGTGTCTAAGAGAACTGTTTTGAGATACATGAATTAATCTAATCCTCACAGTATCTCCCAAGTAGGTACTATCAATCTCACATTTGAAAGATGATAAAATTGAGACACAAACAGTTTAAGTAACTCACCCAAGGGCACATTGCTGGTAAGAGGTGAAGCAAAAAAATAGTACCATGTAGTCAATATCTTCATTTAAAAAAATGGATCACTCTCTCTTTGCAATGATTAAGATAATCCAAATGAGAATATTTCAATTAAAAAAAAATCCATCTCATTATAGAACACTAGCAACTACATCAAATCTGTATTTTGCTTGCAAATGTTCCTCCAGTATGAAAGAAAGAAAAATGCATATTAGGATAAAATAATGGAGAAAAAGTGAGAGGATAGGCAGTCGGGTATTCTTTTGACATGCAAACCAGTTCTGCACAGAATAATTAAGGTGCTATTCAGGAGTTAGAGGGTTGAGTTATAAAACTAGTTAACTGATTAGCAACTAACCAATTTAATGTAAATTGCTGAACTAGTTTGTTTGTGTAGATGCTACTAAGAACTTTTCAAAGGCACAGCTGTTCTTCCATTCAACAGTTCCTGGTCATCTGCAGGTGTGTTCCCATTTGTAGTCATGACCTCAGCTGATACCCATTCAAGATATCAGTCACCAGCTAATTTGTAAGATGATTCAGATGCTGTTTAATTAGATTATTCAGAGTTTCTGTGGAAGTACAGGAAAGTCCTGTATTTCTTGTTCTTTTCTCTCATGACTTCTGCCTACCTACAAAGACCTCTGTGCCCTGCTTGTGATATAGGTATGCAACTGCAAATAAGCTAGGGTAAGAATACAGGTGTTTTCCATAGGCTAAAATGGAAAGGGCAAATTTCTGAAAACCTCATTAAAAGGCACAGGCTTCATATATGCTGTACAATCTGTGTGAAATCTATTATACTACAGTATGTAAGAGTTGAATAGTGATTGTGTCTGGTTTGATAATTCCACATAAAATTCACTGAGATTTTACCTTCAGCCTATTTGGGTGAAAGAAGTAATGTCCTTACAACATCTTCCCCCACTTCTTTCCTTCTCCCTTATTCTTCCCCATTGGTTACTCTTTGAACATTCAGCTTCCTCTTCATTTATTTCACACTGTGCCTAGAACACAAGGTAAACACTGCTACTTCCAACGCCTACATTCCATTCTACTAATATTATTAAACAAATATTTATCTAGTGCCTAGTCTGTCATAGTCAGTGCTCTTCTAAGCACTGAAGATACATCACTGAACAATGGACACACACACACACACGCCAAAAAAAAAAAGATTAGCTGAAAGCTTAAACTAAATGTTGGGAAGAGAAGAATTTTGAAAAAAATTCAGTCCTGAAAAATGAAATAATATTCTTCAAAAGTATAAAAAGTAACCTAGATTATTATATTAGATTATAGAAACTTTGGTTTGTTTTTTATTTAAATTTCATAAACTTTTTAAAAGTAATACAGTCACATGGCTCATGACAATATCTCAGTTTAGTTTTAACTTACTTTTATTTTTAATTTTGGGTAAGATTAAGAATCTTTTACTATGTTTAAAAGTCTTTTCTATATATCCTTGGGATAAACTGCCAGCTCACATCCGTTGCCCAATTTTCTAATGGGCAATTGGTTTTTTTCTTATTGAGTTATATGAATTGGAAATATTTGCCCCAATTTGTTGATTATCTTCTGACTTTGCTTACAGTGATTTTTTCTTTTCAGGAATTATTAATTTTTATGTAATCACATTTGTCCATCTAGTCTTCAATGATTTAATGAGGTAGGAAAAGGGCTTTTCCCCTCTAAGATTATAAAAGAATTTTCCATAATTTCTTCTAGTTCTATTATAGTTCCACTTTTAAAAAAGAATTTAATCTTTAACATATTTTGAATTTACCTTCAGGTGGAGTGTCAGGTATAGATTTAATTGTTTTCTTTCGGTTGGTTATTGAGTGGTCCCAATATGAGCTATTAAATAATACATCGTTTTTTCATTGACTTGAGATGCTATCTTTATATGTGTTTGGGTCCATTTCTGATTTTGTTTTTACTCTATTCCACTGAGCCCTTTCTATTTCTTTGACAATACCACATTATTTAATTATTTTAGCTTTATAATATTTTTAACAGGTAATAGGACTAGCCCCTATTTTTCAGGATTCATAGATTAGAGAAAACCAACGTCTTTGTGAGGCTGAGCCTTCCCTTCTAAGAGCATGCTGTACATTTCCATTCATATAAATCTTCTTCTCTAATTTTTAAGAGTATTTTAAAATTCTCTACTTATAATCTTGCACATACCTTGCTATCTTGCTACACATTGTCTCTGTTTCATTGCAGCTATCAGTAGGGTCCTTTTTCCTATTAAATTTTCTAACTGGTTTATTTTTTATTTCAGCATATTATGGGGGTACAAATGTTTAGGTTACGTATATTGCCTTGCCCCCTGCCGAGTCAAAGTGGTTTATTTTTTGAATATATGAAGAATATTGATTTTAATTGGGTTCCCAGACAAAATGTTGAATTGGTTTTGTTTGTATGATACTTTTCCTATTGTCTTTCTTGAGTTTTCCTAGTCTACACTTTGATCATCTGCAACCCCTTTTGAATTTCTATACCTTTAATTTCTCTCTCAGATCTAGTGTGTTGCCTAGAATTTTCAGAACAACAATAACTAAAATGGTCATAGCAGACATATTTGTCTGGGTGCTGACTTTATTGGGAATGTTTCTAGTAATTCTCTTTTAAGATTTTAGTTTGAGATAGATATGCTTTATATGTTAAGGAAATATCTATTTCTTTTTTACTGTGAATCAAGAATAAATGTTGCATTTTAATGTATGTCCATTTAGCATACACTGATATGACTATACTTTTCTCTTTTAATCTTCTAATGTGATAAGCTGTATTAGCCGATTTTCTAATAATGAATTTATATTATAGAACTAATCTTTACATTCCTAGAATAATCCCTATTTGATTGACATGTACTTTCTCTTTAAAAGCTTCTGGATTATATTTGCTAATATTTTATTTAGGATTTTTGTATCACTAAACATAAGTGAATTGATCTATAATTTATTTATTAGTGCATTGTTTATCAGATTTTGCTCTGAGAACTTTTGGAACTACAAGTGTTTGATAAATGCAATATCCTTGCAATATATGTCCATAGTTTAAAACATCCACCAATAAGTGGATGCTTTTCACTGTATCTCTTTATCCAACAGAAGAAGTTTTTCACCAGTGAGTTTGTTAAATAAGACATATATGAGAACATATATGGCAATTTTTACTCCTTCTAAATATGGAGGAAATAAATTGGAAATAATTAGAAGATTAGAACATCAGTCAATTATATTACTTCCTGCATATAATTCTGTATTCATTTTCCATGCACAGAGCATTTACATATTATTGGGTATTTTTTGTGTTATTATTTTTCAGTTATGGAGAAAACTTGTACAGATGAACTTCCTCTTGCTATGAATTCTTCAGAAAAGCAAGAGACCGTGTGTATTTTTGGAACTGGGGATTTTGGAAGATCGCTGGGATTTAAAATGCTCCAATGTGGTTATTCTGTTGTCTTCGGAAGTCGAAACCCCCAGATGTCCAGCCTGCTGCCCAATGGTGCAGAGGTCTTGAGCTATCCAGAAGCAGCCAAGAAGTCTAACATCATAATCATGGCGATCCACAGAGAGCATTATGATTTTCTCACTGAATTAATTGAGGTTCTCAATGGGAAAATATTGGTAGATGTCAGCAACAACCTCAAAATCAATCAGTATCCACAATCTAATGCAGAGTACCTTGCTCAGATGGTGCCAGGAGCCCACGTGGTAAAAGCATTTAACACTATCTCAGCCTGGGCTCTCCAGTCAGGAGCACTGGATGCAAGTCGGCAGGTAAGATTAAACAAATTTGCAATCAATCTTTAAAGAGTGAATCTTTTAATGTGTACTTACCTCAAAGATTCCAAAATACAGTTCCAAGATAAAATACCCACTAAGCATTAAATTTTGCTGATATATGCCATGAATAATTTTCTCGGGTTTGACCAAGTGAGGTCATCAATTATTGTGATTCGTCTCCCACTGTCTGCATTTTCAGCTTTTAGTTTGATGGAACCTAGTGGTGTCTGGAAGCCTCTTGTCAGTACTAGAAACTAATACATCTTGGTGGATATCCTTTTACACTTCCATTGCCTTGTATGAATCTGGTTCTATTTATGCACTGAGATTAGAGACAATCATAAAGAGTTATGTGGCATACACAAATACAGAAGAAAGATCAGACTGCTCAATGGTAGAGAAGTTTCATATCAGTGTCATGTGCCTAAAACCACTCTCAACTAAAAAGTCCAGTACTTAGCTATCCAGCCCATATGTGCAAGTTTAAAATGTTATCTTGTTAGATATGTTAATTCTACATCCTTGTTTGAAAATCACTTCACTATTACAGGTCAGTGTTCTGCATGATGCCGATATAGACTTTCAAATTAATTATTAAATAAGAAAAGGAATAAATACAATTATTAATTGTAATAATTAATCAATTATTTTTAACCCAGGTATTTGTCTGTGGAAATGACAGCAAAGCCAAGCGAAGAGTTATGGATATGGCCCGTACCCTGGGACTTACTCCATTGGATCAAGGCTCTCTCATGGCAGCCAATGAAATTGAAAACTATCCCCTGCAACTATTTCCAATGTGGAGGTTCCCCTTCTATTTGTCTGCTGCGCTGTGTGTCTTCTTCTTTTTCTACTGTGTTATAAGAGAAGTAATCTACCCTTATGTTTATGAAAAGAAAGATAATACATTTCGCATGGCTATCTCCATTCCAAATCGCATCTTTCCAATAACAGCTCTTACACTGCTTGCTTTGGTTTACCTCCCTGGTGTTATTGCTGCCATTCTGCAACTGTACTGAGGTACAAAATACCATCGATTCCCCGACTGGCTTGACCATTGGATGCTCTGCAGAAAGCAGCTTGGCTTGGTGGCTCTGGGATTTGCCTTCCTTCACGTCATCTACACACTTGTGATTCCTATTCGTTATTATGTACGATGGAGGTTGAGAAATCTAACCATTACCCAGGTAAATCTCTTCTTATTTATATTCTTCTGCTCCTTAAATCAAAAGACCTTGCTATGCCATATTCCATTTCACAATTATAGAAAGTCGTGCTTCTAAACTTCTTTATTTTTTAAAGTAACTGGAATTAGAAACATCATGTCATTGTTTTTGTTTTTAATGAATCCAGTGAGACTTCATACAACTATTGAGAATAAAAGTCAGATTCCCAGGTTCATTTGGGTCCAGATCTGTATTCCCAAGGCTCACTGGGATACTGACAAACTGACAGATTTGGGGGTTCAAGAAACCTAATGACCCCTACTTGAATTCCTTTGGATGACAGTCAAAAAATGTGTTTTTAAGCTTCTATTTTTATGCATGCTACTTCCTTTTGGAAGTTAAAACCATTTTATAAGTAAGGGGGCTGTTCAAATACATACCATAGCAACGCAAATAAATTCACAAAAGGGTGCTTATAACTCCTTAACGTTTGACTTGTGGGAAGTTGTCCTCAGAAACTAAACACCTCTGAGCAAATATTAAATACTATTTTATGTATAATCAAAAGATTCAGAGAGAATCAGCTGAAGGAGTCTTAAAGCATTCCCAGAAGACATGTCATAAGTTAGCTCTAGTTTAGATGTAACTGGTTTTAACCAATTTTACTCTAGTCTCAAAGATAATTAATCAACAATTCATTGATGATGCTTTTAGGGTTTCTCTGAATTATTTTCCTAACAAATACATGGAAGTTTCTTGGGTAAGAATCACACCACAAGTGCATGATTCCTCTCAACCTAACTGCAACAGATTTGATGCTATATTACTACATAATAAACATGAAAGAACCCAAACTTTGAGGGTGTGAATAATCAGCATATAAAGCAGAAAAACAGAATTCTGATGTAACTGAGAACATCAAGTTTTGCTTGGGGAACAAAAAGCCATATGGTGATGAAAGTTTAAGTAAATGTTTACTTTGTTTTAGGATTTATAGGTTAAATTAAACTTCCTACACAATTCCTGGAATCAAGTATTACAAGTCCCAGCAGAACCAATTACTTTTTTACCAAAAAAAAAAAAAAATACAATTTCTGAGTATATTAGAAATGCCATACAATTTTCTTTGAGCAAATAACCCACACAGAAGTATTTTTTAGTACCCTTAAAAGTCTGGGCAGTTTGTAAAATTGTAATTTTAAAAAATTGCTTATAATTTTTCTTAGACACTACTCAAGAAAGAGGATCCATTTAGTACCTCTTCTGCCTGGCTTAGTGATTCATATGTGGCTTTGGGGATCCTTGGATTTTTTCTGTTTGTACTCTTGGGAATCACTTCCTTGCCATCAGTTAGCAATGCCGTCAACTGGAGAGAGTTCCGATTTGTCCAGGTAAAGACTTCTAGATTTAATTCTTGTTTATATTGCAAAATAAGTATGGCTTTATAAATATTCTCATTTTTCTCTTGTATCATGCCTAATTTTTCATTTTCCTCCATCGCCTCCTTATCAATCTCATAAAAATGCAAATTAGAAAATATTGAACTCGGGTACAAACAGGCAGATCCCATCCATGATGGTTTGATTTCCTAGTAGGGCATTCCTTGCCAAGATTCCTGACTGTGCCCAGAGCCACAGCTAAGACAACAGAGTAAAAATCACCAGGAACAATTAAACTATGTGTGTAAAGATGTACTAGCTACAAGGTGAAAAGAAACCCAAAGACAAAATTTCACCTTCTGAAAACTAATCTTACAATATGGACATATTGTTATCGAAAAGCAGATATTGAAATAAAGTTTAAAATCTTTGAAGCAAGGTTTGATAGATGTCACACACCAGACTTAATGCTGGCCTACAAGAAGGAAAATTGATTTTTTCTACGTATTAGCCACTAGACACCTTATTAAAGGCAGTTAGCAACTATGTATTCTTATAGACCAGTGGTCCTCAAAAGTATGGTACCAGAAGGAGCAGCGTCAACATTATCTGGGAACTTGTTAGATACACAAAGCTGCAGGTCACACCCAGACTTGACTGAGTCAGAACCTCTGGAGGTGTGACCAAGCAATTTGTTTGAACAAGCTCTCCACGTGATTCTGATGCATGCTTATTGTGAACCAGTATAAGACAGAATAGATCATTAGTCTTTGAAGTTAGGTTTGAATGTTATAGAACTATTTAATATTTGAATTCTGTCTTGCAATTTCTCCCAGGGACCAAATGCAGTCAACATTTTCTCATGCTGACACCTTTATTCAAGGCATTAAGACAGAAATAAACATTGAGCTTTAGAATTTAGGCCAAAACAAACAAAGTTTGCTGATTGCTCTTTATTGTGATAGAAATTAGCTAGCATCTGCTTGTATTCAGCAATACATACTTATGCAGTGTTTCTTAAGGTCATACTTTGTCTTATTTATCTCTAACCTCTAGAAAGATGATAAATAAAAGAGTTTTGCCATTGGGGACCAAGGCAAAGTACATTATTTACTCTAACTCAGAAAAGCTTACTCCTGAGAGAATTTTCCATCCAGCAAGGTTAAGATGAAGCTACCATGTCACTTGTAAGCAACCGTCTTTTTTTACAAAATTAAATATTTACCATCCTGAAGGAGGGTTAATGCTATTTTCAGTACTTAGCAGAGTATCCTAAATATTACAGGTTTCAAAGGTTTGTGGTTGTTGACAAATATCCTTCATTAGCTTGTAGTGTTTCACTTTAAGATAATGTTAATGCACATATTTTTGTTTCTTGTTTCTAGTCCAAACTGGGTTATTTGACCCTGATCCTGTGCACAGCCCACACCCTGGTGTACGGCGGAAAGAGATTCCTCAGCCCTTCAATTCTGAGATGGTATCTTCCTCCAGCCTACATATTAGCACTCATCATTCCTTGCACCGTACTGGTGATCAAGTTTATCCTAATCCTGCCATGCATAGACAAGACCCTTACACGGATCCGCCAGGGCTGGGAAAGGAACTCAAAATCACCATTGAATGGAAAAACAGATATTTAAAGCAAAGTTCAATATAATCAGATTTCTGAACTATAGTATTGAATGTTTAGAGAAGAATAATGGATACAGTTAGGAAAGCTTTTTTTCTCCCACCATGGCCTGAAGTTCATGAACACAGAAGGAACCATTGCCTGTCTTTGAGAAATTGACAGATTGGAAGAGAGCACCATTTTATCTCAGGTTAGTGATGAATCAATCAGTGCAGGTCCCTGCCTCTTCTTCCCTGGAGGACATGAGGCTGAGATTGAGACTAGCTTTGTGGTTTCACACTCAGAAGCTTCTTTGTTGTGGGCAACAGGCATGACCTAATATCTTGCAAAATCCAGAAGTACAAGCAACTTCCTTCTCTGCCTCAATAGCTGAGTTAAGTGAGGGCCACTGATAAAGGCTATATTAGGTATGGCTGAAGAAGAAGGCCAAATGAAGTAAAAAGAATGAAATCTTGCGTTTGTTTTTTGGAAGTAAAGGTGATCATAAATCCTGTAGTTAATTTAGCCCTTGATTTTGCTTTTATCAATATGAATGTTTACAATGGGAAAATATTTTATAACACAACAAAAATATCACAATTGATTGTAAGTAACCATGCCAAATCTATAGAATTGTCATAAGATCCTTCCTGTATAAAGAATAGGTATAGGAAAGACTGAATAAAAATGAAGACATATCCATTTGGATTTCCCTTGCAATGTGCAATAAGCAAGGAAGGGTTGATGAAAGCTCTTGTACAAAAAGTTCAAATTAACCAGAATTTTAGATAGCAAGCTCAGTAAATATTGTACAGTTGCATTATATTAGCTTTGGTATTTTTTAGGTATTATATATGCTTTGAAAATTATATATTCCAAATATTGGTCAATTTTAATACCTATGAAATTAACTTCTAGTATAAAGTAGAAGCTTCTATATCTGTCTTAGTCTATTATAATTTTAAGCAATAAAATTAAATGAATAATCTGAAGGTGTAAATTTGACCAATGCATAAATGAGAGAGACTTACAGGAAGTCACAGGGCAGAGACATTATATATATATGTGTATATATATATATACACACACACACATACATAGACACACAAACACACAGTCTTTCTCAAATCCTTGCTGAAACATAGGATAGTTTTCTCTGTTTTTCTATACTGAGAGTGCCCTTTCCAAGATGACCTTCAGCAGTATTAGCCTTTCTAGCTCAAGCATGGAGCCAAAAGGAACTTTATGCACAATATTCCCACATACCAAAATAACTAAAAGGCATTGGGTTTGACATTTTTCTGCCTGCTCTACAAAGACCATTTTTTTCACTTTTGTTATAACATATTGTACATGACATTATACAAAATGATTAAAATATATGAAAACATCATCCATAATCTAAGATATTTTTCTATAAAACTTTTTGAAAATAATTTTATCTATATTGTATATTCAATTTTATATCCTGTTCACTTACTATGTTAGAAGCTTTGTTCTCTTATATTGTGTATTTATTTAATGGCTGCATAATACTACATCAAATAGGCATATATTTAACCACTGCCTTAATTAAACATGTAGATTATATCCATGTTTTACTAAAACAAATAACATTCCAGAGAATATCTTTGCACTGTTAACATTTTTCCATATTTTAAATTATTTCCTCAGAATACTTGCCAGGAATTGAAATTATGAACTTCAATTAGTATTTGCTATATATTGCCAATTTATTGCTAAAGTGACCTTATCAATAACATTAGCATTGGATGAGGGTGTTGATTCCATCACACCATTATAGATTTTGTTTTTATTTCAATTTGTATTTACTTATAAATGGCTGCAAAGGTACACAGAACATATGCTTCTTCAGTTTATCCTTGATCAACCCAAGCAAGGATAGAACAAGCTGGAAGACTTTGAGTAGAGCCGTGGTATTGACTGAACCCTAGAGCATCAGTGGACAAGACAGGGAAAATGGAACTACTCATCTATGTTATGCAAAACAGCCAGGGGACAGTGCTGGAGACAGAGCTAGAGAATTGGTTGATTAAAACTTCAGTTCCATCCAGGGTGGTCTAGGGAAGCCTTTGGAGTTAACCACACTCCTTTTTGTTAAAGGAGTAAAATGTTTATACCAGGTCATACATAGTCCATCAATGAGAATAGAAAATGCCACACCTAAGTAAAATGCTTACATATAGTAAAAATAAACTCTGCTTTTATAACCTAGTAAAAATGCTATACCTGGGTACTTAAAGAGCTTGAAGTTAAAGAGCGCCCTGGTGGTTTTGGCGTAACAGCTGCATGGCCAGTCCTGACCTTTGGCCCCAACCACAAGGGCTCCAAGCCCCACAAGCTGACTGAGAAAGCCTTAGTTCTCTGTTGAGGCCTCCTAATGCCCCTCCCAGCTCTCAAAACGATCAAATCAATTTGACCATCTTAATACAGCTGATTCCTCCTGTTTACTGGTAGAAAGAATGAGTTTAGAACAGATGGAAATAGGTGCTTTTGGTGTACTGTATTCGTTTTAACAGATCCAAACTGTTCTACATCAAAACGTTAGACTAAACTTTTTACTGCTGGTATATTTCCTGTATTCTAGGAAAATTTTTATAACGTTTATAGACCTTTTAATTTTGTATGCTTTCCCCATGTTAAGTGATCACAGCTTTGTAAATGTGCACTCATTAAACATTACTTTTAAAATATTTTCTAGCTTTGTTTAATTCTGGTTTTGACTTATCATCATTCCCAAGAAAGAGACTGGAAAGTTTTGAATCACAGTAGTTACGGCATCTGGTACTAAAAATGCTTCCCTTCAAGGATAGGGAAAGGGAGAGATAATGCATGGGTTTGAAAACTTATTAATGAATTTGCAGCTTCATGCAATAAATGCTTGAGTTCAGAAGGGTGGTACATTCCAATTTCCTGCATGAGCTTCGGTATTACCCTCGGAGAGTGGAGAGCATCAGCTGAGTATACTATCCCACACTTGATCTTTGTGAGAATTAGAAAAAAAGGCTCTCCTTCCCCAGGTAGATGCCACCGGGACACAGCTAATGGCTTGACAAGCAGACTTCCTGTTAGATCCAGACTACATGAACAGGCATTAAACGCCCTGCACAGCTGGACAGCTGCAGCCTTGATGATGTTATCATGCTTTCAAAAACAAAATAAAAATTGATAAAGAGAGGGCTGGCGACCTGGAGAAAGCCAGAAGCAAATAGAAAAGCCTCCCCTCAAAAGCTACTTCAATTTGAAATTTATTCAAGAGCCCTTTATGCATTTATTGTTCAGGTTTCACAACAGAGCCATGATAATGATGAAAGTATATAATGCATTTCGCCTCTGGGAGCTCATAAGATTCTAGAACTCCTCCCAAAATCAAGGTGGAATGACAGTCAAGGTGCTGGGCACAGAGCTTGCAATGTTCAGTCTTTACCACCACAAACAACATCCTCACCAATACCTGTCCAACACACACACACACACACACACACACCATGAGAACCCATAAACTCTACAGGCTCCTACTCCAGTTTTCTACAATGAGTTGAGATTGCTCTAGAAAAATCTAGATTAATCAAGAAAAATCCTCCACTTTTCTAAAGATTTGTTCAGTAGAATTTAGGAAAAGAGAATAAACTACTCTTCTAAGCATTACCTTTCCTCAAGTTCCAGGCAAAGCCCTGAACTCTCAGTTAAGACCCAAAGGAGGGAGGAGAAGGATCAAGGGTGAAGGGGACAGGAACTGGGTTAGAGAACAGGGGAGTGTGGAAGAACAGGACAGTGCCCCCGCCCAGCCAGGAATAGAAGCATCCAGTACTACTTGCTTCCTCCTGCAAGGGAATCTTGAAAGGCTTTTAATGTTCATTGTATAATACTATGAGCAAACCCCATGCTAAAAACTTGACACACATTATCTTATTTAATTCTCATAACAATTTTCTAAGGTACTCTATTTACGTCTATATTTCTGAAGAAATTGAGCCTTGAAAATGTAGTGCTGTACCTACGTTCACAAAACTAATAAGAGGTGGAGCTGGGATTTGCATTTAAGCAGTCTGTGACTCCAGGGCTATCCCCTTTCCACACAGCAACATAATGGAGGACACCCATGCCACCCTCTAAAATGTCCCTTTGAAGCCTCGAAGTAGCATACATGAACTGAATCACTGGTAACTCTTTTTCTGAACCATTTTCAAAACAAGCTCATTAGCATTTTAAATATACCTTATATAGCTGTGTGCTCAACACTCCAGATTTGCTTATGTTGATTTCAATCCATCCTCTAAGATTGTAGAAACTTAGGATCTATGGTTTCTGCACTGAGTTCAACCCCATTGCAAATGCCATTTTAATCTTCCCACTCTAATCTGGCCGCAAGCTTTCCTAAACTCCAATGGGAGCTTTGTTCAGGTGGGGGTAGGCTAACTCCCCAGACCAGAGGACTGACAGGCAGTCTGTGAGAGCCACAGCTCTTCTCCAGAGCCTAAAGGCAAATGTTTTCTTTCTCTCTGGTTTCACCTTAGTGCATTGTGTACTGAGGGAATGTATTTGTTCTCGAGATCCAGTGACCATGTAAGGAAATTTCATAACACTTTTCATTTAGTAATTTAATACTAGTTGAGGAATGTTAAGGTTAGAGGAAAAAAACAGGTTTAGTTCCATTACCCATAAGCTATAGCTGCCAGTTTCTCAGTTTTATAAAAGTGAAGGGCTGCTCGGCCAGAACTCAGTACTGTTTATCAAAAACTACCAGAATGTGATCGACTAGGATTAAACTTGCCTCTGTGATTTTTAGAGAGCCAACAGGTTTTGAAGGAGCACAACCAGGGCATTAGTTTCATTTTTACATCCTTTCTTTCTTGCTAAGATAGAAAGAGATGAAAAAGAATAGCAGAGTTTCTGTTCTCATTTCATTAGAGCAGAGTAGTAGAATCTGTTAAAGTGGAAGAAATCTGCCACCAAACACAGGAATTTTCTATCAAGTTTCTTATAGACAAGGCTTCAAAGTATGCTTAACTTTTCTCATGATGGAGTATTGACCACCACCAAGAGGAAATCTCTTTCAATTTTAGGTACTCCAGGCAATTATTAGGAAGTTCTCTCTCATATCTAACCAAAGTTTTCCTAGTTGTATTTACACCCATTTTTCTTAGTGCCATCATTTAAAGCAGTACTTCACCAACTATCAGAGGTGAGGGCCAGTATTTTTTGTTTTGTTTTTTCCAGTTCATCACAGATAAACATGTATGTCTATAAGACACAAAATCACACACTTAAATATCACGGCAATGTCAAATTGCCATAAAAAGTTTCTAGACTTGTAATCTCTATTTCTGAATTTATCACAGACTGGTAACAAACAGCTCACAAGACAGTACCATGTGCAGACCACACTTTGAATAGCACTCAAAGATCGGCCTGACAGCCTGGCCCGGCTTTGTTCCTCCAGAAACCGATGCTGAGGCAAGGATTCTAGCGCAGCTAGTTTATTCTGCAAGTTAAATCATTAAGTGTTGGGAATAGAGTAGTAAGGTAGACAGAGAAGGGAGAGAATAAAGTGTGGATTTTCAAGCCAGTTACCCCTGTGTGCAACTGGAGATCAATTCTACTGAGAAACTCTGGAAGACTATTAAATATAATTCAGAGTTAACACCAACAAGGGGGAAAGGAAACTAATGTTCTCATCCACAGAATCCCTGCTTATCATTGAAAGAAAGAAGCTTCCAGGACATTGACTTTCCAGCACTTCTTCTGACTTTTCCTGCATACTCACTGTTTATGCCGCCATGGCCAGGAAAAAGGCCCACAGGCAGAGTGTTGCAAGTGTTCACACAAGCAGCTTTCAGCTTATAGAGGTGAATGCCAAGAGGAAGTTTGGTGCAGCACTAACAACGGCTGCTATGCAACCGCATAGAAAATTGTGCAAAATGTATGAACAAAGTTCACAGAGGAAACAAAGCTCTTCCACATATGAAAAGATATTCTACTTCATTCATAATGAGATGCATGAAAAGTTGAAAGTGTATTGAGATGCCATTTCTCACCTAACAGATGGGCAAAAATCCAAAATTTTGAGGGCACACTCTGTGGGTGAGACTGTGGAAACACTCATTGTCATATATTGCTCTTGGATATGCAAACTAGGGCCACCCCTGTAGAGAACAATTAGCCAGTATCTTTCAAAATTAAAAATGCATAGATAAGTTTTGATCCAGGAGTGCCCCACTTCGGAGAATTTATCCTATGGATACGCCTGCAAGCATTTGAGATGAAAAATAGGCATTGCTTTTTGTTTTTCTTGTTTTTCATGAATAACATTGTAAAAGCAGACCGTGGGCAACAATTCAAGCATTCATCTTTGGGAGTGGTTAAATAAACTATGTAGCTTTCACAGAATGGAATTCTATGCAGCTGTTTAAAACAAATGAGGCACCGTCTTTTACATACATTGAAAAATACCCAAAATATATTAAGTAAAAAAAAAAAGATACACAATAACATATATAGTATAGTTCCTTTTGTATATGTTTACTTACTTTTAATTGCTTGAAGAAACTCTAGAAGGATTCAAAAGATCCATATCTAAACAGGATGAGGAAACAGGAGTAGAAACACAAGAAGCATTGCATACCTTTTTATATCATTTTGATTTTTTAATTACATGAATGGTTCACCTAATTGCTAAAATAAATTTAATTTAAAAAGAAATTGGGGGATAGGGAGAGATTTGTTAAAGGGTATAAAACTACAACTAGATAGGAAAAATAAGTTGTAGTGTTCTATAGCACTGTAGGATGACTACAATATATAGTTAACATATAGTTAACAATAATGTATAGTTTCAAATAGGTAGAAAGAGGATAATGAAATGATAAATGTTTGAGATGATAGCTATGCTAATTACCCTGATCTGATCACTATACATTATATGCATCAAAACATCACCATGTACTCTATAAATATGTACAATTATTATGTGTTAATTAAAAAACTTCAAAAATGTTTTAAAATTTAAAAATTAAAAACAAAACAAAATCTAAAACAAAAGTCACTGATTTCATATTCCTAAGTCTTCTCTTATTCACACTAACCCTCTCCAGCTCATTCAGTCTTTCCTCTTGTAAAATGATTTCCAAATCTTTCATCATCCTCTTTTTCAGATCTCCTACAAACATTCCAATGTTCCCTTTAAAATGTAGTTCCCTAAATCAAAAACAGAACTCCAGCTGAGGTGTAGCCAGATTAGAGTATAATATGATGGTTGCTCCCTTATTCTGGATCATGAGTCTCTATTAATGTAGTCTAGGCTTTCACTACGTTTTTATTTATTTATCT
The DNA here is from genome assembly GCA_008086735.1 of Cheirogaleus medius. Taxonomy (NCBI): domain Eukaryota; kingdom Metazoa; phylum Chordata; class Mammalia; order Primates; family Cheirogaleidae; genus Cheirogaleus; species Cheirogaleus medius. Next base: position 48,180,217 of record VBSM01002217.1, read on the forward strand.
TTTTTGGTAGTCACATAATATCAGGATCACATCAAATAATATGCCTACATTCTTTTCACATAAAGTGTTAAATCCTGTCTCTCTACAATCTGCCCCACTAGCCCATCCACCTACACTGATTACGATTAAGATTTTTAAACTTAAGTGCAAAATAAAAGCAAATAAGTACTCTGCACTATCTTTGCCATAATTCTATAAATCTAAAACTGTTCTAAAATAAAAGGCCTATAAAAAAAAACCACCTTATCCTTATTGAAGTTTATCTCATAGAAATAAACCTATCCTCCATCTGGGAAAATTGTTTTAAACATTAATTCCATTTTCCAAAATATGTGCTGTCCACACATTTCCTAAATATGGTTTCCATGTCTTTATTTTAGTTTCTGATAACAAATACAAAAACACTTTATCCATAACCTCCAACTTCAACTACAATATTTTATAGACTAGATGAAGCCTAGAGATTATCTAATCTTATAAACTCATTTCACAGATGTGGAAACTGAAGCCCAAGAAGGTGAAGTAATTTCTACAAGGTCACACGGCTACATTGCAGCAAAGCAGAATTAGACCACAGATGACCTGATTTCTAGGCTAGGGGTTTCTCTGGTCCTTTTGGAAGCAGGTGATTCAGTTGAAAAACAAATTGGTTGCAGATAAAAATCAAAAGCATCAAAAGGACAGGCTGATCAGAAACAGGTATATCCAGTTACTAACTTTGGACTTTGAATCAGTGATGAGTACTTTGCCTTTAAAAAAATGGCAAGACTACAGAAACAGCATTATCTAACAGTATATTTATGTATGCCTGTGATTATTGGAATTTTAAATAATGATAAATGACATTTTCCCTCCTTTCACATTCTCTAATTAAAATATTTAAATTCTCAGTAGACATTTTAGGAATATTCAACAACAAAAGTCCATTATTTCATCTCTGTTGGAATTTTTTTCTCCACACGAAGAAGACTTTGTCAAAACTCCTTTAATATAAAATAAATGTACAATAAAAATAGTTTTATAAAACTGGCTAAATATAGCAAGTAGGCATCAGTGGCAGTCATGGAAGGTCACCTATTCAGATGACCCTGCACGAGAACCTGCTACAAGGAAACCAAGTGGATGGACAACCTCCAACTGCCGCACCCTAGGATGCACTACATTACTCACATGATCCACATTGGTCCTGGGCTTCTCCTGGCCAATGACTGTGCATGACAGAGATACCAGAGCCAAGCTATCACTGCTTCATGCAAGCTTCTTCTAATGGACATTTGCTTGAGTATTTCCCATTGGGGACAGCCAAGAGTTTTTCACAAATGCACTGTGATCGGAATCTCTTCCTGCCCAATTTTTCCCTCACCTTCATCCTTTGCAAGTATAAGACCTGCATTGCAATATGAAGGCTCCCTCCTCCTTTATTCTTTAAAGCATTTCCTCGAAAAAATCTCTTATCCCATCTTGGTGTCTGCTTCTTGGAGGACCTAACCAACAAAGCATCATTGGCCAAAAAGTTACAAAATAAATTATTTTCATTAATAATATAATTTCATAATGATCATAACATTCATTGTAACTTTGACCCAAATGAACCCTTCAATAGTTTCACTAATTATTGTATATTAAGATATTAATAAGTTAGGCATAAATAAGTGAAAATGCACATAACGGTGTGTTAGGAAAGTGTATTTCCTTTCCCAAGGAATCCCCTACCTGTAAAAGAGAAGACAATATGCATTTCTAAAGGTCTAAAGATATAAAATGCCATTACAAACACATATGCAAAAGAAAAAAATGTGTTTCTGTCTCACTGAACATTATGAAGCTGAGGGGCGAGATGTGGTGAGGAGGAAGTGAAGGGAAGACACCTGAAAAACAAAAGCTGAAAAGCGCTGAATCTGAGAGAAAGGTCTGAATTTAGCCCATTTACCACCCTGAATCTGAGGTAGACAGAGGAATGAGGACTGGGGAATAAAGTTTCCCAAATGCTAAGAGATGTATTACTATGTTTTAGTAAGACACAAATGTTTTAGTAAGAATCTTCAGTCAATGTAGTGAAGTGCTCTAAGAAACATCTCTAAGGCCACCCAAAGCAAAGTGCCTAAATTGAGCCTGCAGTACAACTAACCAGAGCAGCCAGAATGAAGATGTCAACCACCATGGGCACAGAACCGCAGAAATTTTGGGAGATACATCACCCGCCTTCTAGCCCCAAACAGTTCCTGGATTCCGCTTTGATGAAAGGGTGAGCGAGAATAAGCCACAAAAAGTTACTCAAATTGAATGTGAAATTGGCTAGGTTTAGAGTAGCTCCACAAAGAACTAATCTGATTTAGAGAATTAAAGGATTGTAGCATTCCTTACACTCAAGAGTTGTGCAATAAAACTTATGGAAAGATAGAAAATGAGAATTGACCGATGTCAAGAAAGAATTAGGGAGAAAAGAGCAAACAATGAGAAATAAGGACTATATTAAAAGAAACAAATAAATGTGATGAGTGCATAATAAGAAAAATGGAGGATGAAAGGGGGAAAGTAAAGGAACTCAAACTAAGATAAAGATTTTTTTCTTTTGAGATTCATGAGAAAGTAATAGAAATAGCCAACAGAATCTGGATGCAGTGGCTCACTGCCCGTAATCCCAGAGACTTGGGGGCTGGGGTGGGAGGATTGCTTGAGGCCAGGCGTTCCAGAAATAGACAGCAGACAAAGGAAATCCAATCTAAGTGTGATTGGAGAACCATAAGACAACATCTAGGAAATGGAACAAAAGAAACATTTAAAACTGTAATTTAAGAAAGTCTCCTGGCCGGGCGTGGTGGCTCACGCCTGTAATCCTAGCACTCTGGGAGGCC
>VBSM01002217.1:48183171-48206872 GCA_008086735.1 Cheirogaleus medius
GAATGTCTTGTGCTCTTTTGGGTAGATGCCTAACAATGCTATTGCTGGGTCGAATGGAATTTCTATTTTTAGTTGTTTGAGGTATCTCCAAATTCTTTTCCACAAAGGTTGCACTAATTTGCAGTCCCACCAGCAGTGTAAGAGTGTTCCTGTCTCTCCACATCCTCGCCAGCATTTGTTGTTTTGGGATTTCTTGATACAGGCCATTCTCACTGGGGTTAGGTGGTATCTCATTGTGGTTTTGATTTGGTATATGTTCACAATGGAATATTACTCAATTTTAAGAAACGACAGTGAGCTAGCACCGCTTATACTATCCTGGATTAAGCTTAAGTCCATTATCCAAAGTGAGGCGACACAAGATCAGGAAAATGGGCTCCACATGTACTCGCCATCAAATTGGTACTAATTAAAACTATGGTGCTCAAATGGTGCTAGTGTTCACCAGGGATTCGGGGGTGGGGGGGGTAGACCCACATCTGAGGGATATGGTGAGCATTGTGGAGGGGAAGAGCATACCTCTAACCCTTCCTAGGGAGAGGCAAAGATATAAAATGTAACCAAAATGTCAAAAAAAAAATTTATCAGGTGTCAGGCAGGTGAGGGGGGAGGAGGGGATGGGTGTATACTTACATAATGAGTGCGATGCGCACCACCTGGAGGATGGACGTGCTTGAAGCTCTGACTTGGGGAGGGAGAGGGGTGGCAAGGGCAATATATGTAACCTTAACAACATTTGTATCCCCATAATATGATGAAAGAAAAAAAATTTTTTTTTAAATTATTGAACTTTAAAGTTAAGGGGAAAAACCCATTAGACATTTGGAAAAAATGAAAATCATATTGGCATCAATCATCTAACCAGCAACATTTTATAGGAGAAAACACTGGAGCAATATTTTTAAGATTCTCACAGAAAATAAGAGCTAAGGGATTTGTATCTCTCTGCTTCCAAGATGGCCCCTGGAACACAATGTCCTCACATAGGAGAAGGCAAAGGAGCAAAAGAAGATGAACACTGTGTTCTCACATGGCAGAAGAGAGGGAACCCACTCCCTCAAGGCTTTTCATAAGCTCACTAATCTTATTTATGAGGACTCTGCTGTTAAGACTTAATTACTTCCTACAGGCCTCACCTCTTAATACCATCATATTGGCCATTAAGTGTCAACATATGAATTTTGGGAGATACATTCAGCCCATAGCAGCCTTATAATCTGGGCTGAGGAATACATTATTAATAACTCAAAATGTAGAATCTATGAGATAAAGTTGATAAATCAAATATGTAAATTTCCTTAAAATATTGTCATGAAACAAACAACATAAGCAAAGTCAAAAAGCAAGTGATAAACTAAGAAAAGATATTTCCATTTAAATGGCAAATGTTCTTAATATATCATAATTTCTTACAAATTAAGAAAAAACAGACTAAAACCTGATAGAAAAGCGGCAATATATATGAGCAGACATTTCTCAGAAGAAATGAAAAGGCACCTAAATATATGAAGTAATGCTCAAACTCACTAAGGGAAATACAAATAAAAACTACAACAAGCTACTATTTCTCACCTATCTGATTGCCAAACATCGAAAAGTCTGACAACATATTCTATTGGCAAGGTTGTGGGAAACAGCTGATGGGAACAAAAAATGGTACAACACTTAGACAAAGGAATCTGATAATGTCTAGGGCAAAAAAATACTATCAATCTATCTAATAATCTCATATCTAGGAATATACCATCAAAATATTCTGGTAAAAATGAAAAATGACTCATACAAAGCATACTTTTCCAATGGCAAGATACAGAGCAGTATACATTATATGATAACATTTGGATAAGAAATTATTAACATATACATTAATTTGTCATATTTTTTAAAATACTAATAAAAATTGGATTCTGGATCAGTGGTTCTTAAACTATACTGCACATAAAAATCATCTTCAGGGCTTAACTCCCACAGTTTCTAATTTAGAAGGTCTATAATATAGGACCAGAGAATTTGTATTTCTAACAAGTTCTCAGTTGATACTGAAGCAGCTGATTTGGAGACCACAATTTGCTCAAAATACATATAAGTATTTTCAGTGTACATCCTAAGTAGAATGAATTCTAACTATTAATACAAACAGAGCTTCAAATAAATCTTGAAATTAATTTAGTAACTGTTAGTAATATTAGTATTATTAATTTAAAACTAATCTGTATACATACAAATACACATATAGACTTATGCATGAAAATAAATAGTAGTGTCAATGTTGTTAACAACTAAAATTATTCCATTGTATACATATACCAAATTTTAATAATCCACTTAAGAACTGTCGGGCACTTGGGTTGTACTCAATTATAAGAAATGACAGTGATCTAGCACCTCTTATATTTTCCTGGATTGAGCTTGAGCCATTATCCAAAGTGAGGTAACACAAGATCAGAAGAATAGGCTCCACTTGTACTCACCATCAAATTGGTACTGCTGATTAACACTATGGTGCTCATATGGTAGTAATATTCTCCAGGGATTGGGGGGGGGAGTAAACACACAACAAAAGGACACAGTGAGCATTGTAGAAGGGAAGGGCATGCCTCTAACCCTCGCTAGGGAGAGGCAAAGATATAAAAGGTAACCAAAATGTTTGTACCCTCATAATACCCTGAAATAAAAAAAAGAACCAAAATTATTAGTATAAAAGAGTTTCAAGTTAAAGAAGTTAAATGAAAATTCTATGACAAATTAGAATGGAAAATATTAGTAGTATCTCATGATTTTTTCTTTTCAAAATATGAATTTCTTAGCTCTATAGCTGCAAAGATCTAGAGAACAATAACCACACAAAACCAAGATTACCCTAGTGCCCACATTTTGGTCTCTAAGTAGCATTTCCCACTAAAAGCAATCAGAGTTCTATGGCAGAATTTTGATTCCAGATTTGGGACAGAAAATACATAAAATAGGTCTGTGAAAAGTTGTGCCAGAAAGCAAGAACAGCAATCAAAGACTAATGCAACACATCAGAAGGACATGGGAGCAAATAGGAAGGAGGAATCTATTGGTCACACATAAGAATAATGAATAATGGCTACAATTAATGTATCAGAATCCATGGGTTCATTTCATCACTAAAAAAAAAATACACACACACAAATCTGGTTGGTCACCATTATAAATATTTAGAACATTTCCTTACTTTGAAAATTAACAGTAGAAAGAAAAGAATTAAGCTTTCATACTGGCTTTACTGTACTGCAGAGTAACAAAATAGCACTGGTTGACAATGAAAAGTTCTTCTCTACAGAAAAATTCCAGTTAATAAAAGGGAAAAGAAAGAGAAAATTAGAACATTGCCACTTTATATCCCCTAATAAAATGATTTTGGCAGCCTTCATCAGTAGATGAAATAACTAGATGAAAAGTTGATAGGGAATTGTACCATGTTAGCATCACAAAAGTGGGATGACTGGACATTAATACCATGTGCTTTCTATGAAGCATACACAAATGTTTGTCAATAGAGTGAACCTGAACCTCATCAAACCTTGAGTGTTAATTCTTCCCATTAACAGGAAATACAAGGGCTATAGGAACAAATTAAATGTCACCGACAGGAAATATATAGATAAATACATAGTTGGGACATTCTACATGATAAGTAACCCAATTTTTTCAATAAGTCAACAATATTGAGGTTGTAGAACTGCTCTAGATTAAAATAGATACAACCAAATAGATATGACCAAATACAGTGTGTAGACCTGTGTGAGTCCCTTACTTTAACAAACCAAAAGTAAAAAGTTATTTTTGAGACATTTAGGGAATTATAAGTATTGGATGTATTAGACTATAGCAAGGAATTTTTAATTTTATTAGGGGTGATAATGGTTTCACGATGTTTTGAGTTCATTTCTTAGCAGAGCATACTGAAATATGTCAGAGTAGAATAACATAATGTTTGGGATATGTTTTATTTTTTATTTATTTATTTATTTATTGAGACAGAGTCTCGCTCTGTTGCCCAGGCTAGAGTGCCCTGGCATCAGCCTAGCTCACAGCAAGCTCAAACTCCTGGGTTCAAGCAATCCTCCTGCCTCAGTCTTCCGAGTAGCTGGGACTACAGGTGCACACCACTATGCCCAGCTAATTTTTTCTATTTTTAGTAGAAACGGGGTCTCACCTTTGCTCAGGCTGGTCTCAAACTCCTGAGCTCAAGTGATCCTCCCACCTCGGCCTCCCAGAGTGCTAGGATTACAGGCATGAGCCACCATACCAGGCCGGGATTTGTTTTAAAAAGGAATAAATTAAACAAGTGAGGTAAAATGTTGATGATTATTGAATCTTTCATATGGGTATACATTATACCATCTTTTATATTTTTATGTATATTTAAAATTCAAAACGTAATTTGAAAAGTAAAAGTGGGCTAAAAGAAAAACTCTGTCAGATTTTTTTTAAGTATTTCATGTTACTTTTGAAGAAATATGATAGAAGAATCTAGATTATTGGTAATTACTGTTCTCTAATAATCTGAGAATTTAATCTAAACCCCAGTGTAATAGAAAGTGTCCTTGAATTCAAGTCTAGATGGAAACCGGGACCAGGCCCCAACATTGAACTTTAGAATATGGAAAAGACATTTAGTCTTTTCAGATCTCATGATTTACAAAGTTAGGGACTTAGACTAAATGATTTTATGTCTTATCTTTACCTGCAATCACTAGAAAGCAATATCAGTGGACTCTTGCTCATTCTTGGTGAGCAGTGGGCACAGAATTGAGTTACATAAAAGCATAAAAAAGCGGCTTATTCAGAATAACCTCCTTGAGTTCTCATATGTGAAATAAGTAGATAAAATTAGATTCTCTCTAAGACGTCTCCTAGCTCTAAAATCCTATGATATATAATAACTGCAGTCATTGTCCTGACAAATAATTGAGTGTTTTATATTCTAGTGGCTGATGTTATCTCTCAGTTTTAGCAAGGCTATTGTTTCCATACTCCAGATAGATAACATACTTATTAATCAATAGGAAAAAAAACATAGATGAGTTTTTTTCCAACATTCTTATCCCTGGATCGTAATCCATGGCCTGTATTAAGAAGGAGCCTACTAATAATGAACAGGGAGCAAGTTATGTTTTTTTAGTGTTGTATTTCAGTGTCTCAAGAGACACTTAGTGCTGTAACCCCATATGAGTGTCCTGTAATACAGGATATCAGTATTAAAAAAAAGTTATGATTAAGACAGCAATTGATATTGAGCTGGAGTATAGCGTGTCCACACTTCAAAGGAAAAATAAGAATTCAAAGCAACCTTGGTAAAAATGATAGATATCTTAAAATATTGCATTTGATTAGTTGTCATAGTAGGTGGAGAAAGTGAGGGGGAGCTGTTTGCTGTAACTAGGACCATTGAGTGAAAATTATAGGAAGCCATTGTTCACTGAACTCTTGTGAAGTCTGAAGATGGGATAGGATGGATATCTTCAAGAGAAAGTAAGTTCTCTCTACACTGGAGGTTATTTTACCAGAGGTTTTTGTGCATTTTGTAAAGGGATTTCAAGCATTAGACATGGCATAATGTACATAATTTGTAAATTATAGAGTAATGGGTGTGGGGCTTAAAGAAGCCACTCCATCGACTTTTTAAATGTTATGTTACTGTTACAGAAATACAATGAAGAGATCTAGATTACTAGTAATTGTTTTTTTCTATTTATCTGAGAAAATTTCAGCTACCAATTAATGGAATTTATAATTTGTCAACTGAAGAATGACAAGGTTCATAAATTTGGAAAGGAGAGCTTTACTTGTCATAAAGGGTTGCAGCCTGCAGAGTGGACATTCTGACAAACTGGAAAGCAATAGCCTCCAGCCAGAAGCCAAGAGCAAGCACTTCCAGGGAAGGTTAAAGGAAACAGAAATTTATGCTGAGTAAGGTGGTCAAATATACATATTTAATAAGCTACAAGAGGATCATGAATATTTATGAAAGGAGGAACATGTGGATACACAATCAAGCTTCATGCCCCTGCATGACACCCATGTTCAAAACATGGCTGCATTAGTATGATCTGAGGGTAAAGTTTTCAGTCCTCTGACATCAAAAGGTAAAGCAGAGCACATAAAGGCCCTCTGTGCACATTTTCCATAGACTGGTCAAAACCACTCCATGGTAAGTTAACTCTTATCAGGAAGTAATGCCGGTCAGTTGTGCCAAAAACCACAAAAGGGAGGGACAGTCATGAGGTTGGTTGAAATGAGTGGTGGAGCAAATCTTTCCAAAGAGCTGGCTTCTGTTTCACCCTTATGGAAGAAAGCCTAATGGTGGTTATTGAGGGAGGGGAGTTTAACAAGGCATGTCCAACCTCCCATCCCATCATGAATAGGAACTCAGTTTTAAGGTTTCTCTGGGATCCCCTTGGCCAAGAGGGGGTCTGTTCCCTCAGTTGAGGGGCTTAAGATTTTATTTTTATTTCTTAATTATAAATTCAAATATGACTATTCTATATATGAAATAAGGATAATGGTCATAAATATTTGTTAAATGAATAAATACTTAGGAACTCATAATGTGATATTTAGGAAGGAAAATTCATTCATTCATCAAATAGATTTTGAAATGAAGCTCTGTGACAGAAATTGATAGAAGTTTCTGCTTTCATGGAGTTTTTATTCTGGCTGGAGGAGACAGATACTAAACAATGAAAAATAAATGAACATCAGGTGGTAAGCACTATGAAGTAAGTAGTAAAGCAGATTAAGTGAACAGAGTGGGGAGGCGGCTGGTTTTGATTGGGTTTCCAGGAAACCCAAAGCGAGTATGGCAGGAGTAGAAGAGCCTGAAGAAGAACAGGTAGAGACAGATCATTTGGGTAGCGGGGCCATTCCTGGAACCCTGTTAGGCTAGGGCAAGGACTTGGGCTTTTTAATCTCTATGAGAGGGAAAGTCATTGTATGGTTTTAAATGGAGGAGAACATGTTTCAAAAGGATCACTCACTTTGCTGAATGTAGAACAGACTGTGTAGGGGCAAGAAAAGAAAAGAGGAAGTTAGAAGATAATGATCCAGAAATTAAAATGTGGTGATTTGGATTGGGGTAATAGCAGTGTATATTATGAAACATGATCAGGTTTGGAAGGAACAACTTTGGGGAAAGAAAATTTCATTTTGGACAGGTTTAATGTAATAAGACTATTAGATAGACATGTAGAAATGTCTAATACACAGGTGGATTATACATGTCAAGAACCAAGCTAGAAATGCAAATCTGGGAATCCATAGTACACAGATCTTCATTTAAAGCCATGAGATTGAATGAATCATCTGAGACATGAGTGGAGATAGAGAGGAAATCAGATCTAATGACTGAGCATGGGGCAGCCTAACCTTAGAGAGTGGAAAGGTGAGAAAGATCTGGCTAGGGAGACTGAGAAGAAGTGAGCAGTGAGAAAGTAGGAGAACCTGGAAAGAGTGGTGACCTAGAGGCCACATGAAGAAAGTCAAGCAGGAAGGAGTGAACACTATGTTAAGAGCTTCTGATATGTCCAATAAGATAAAGGCTGACAATTGACCATTGGATTTGGCAACATGGAATGCATTTCTGACCCTAATAACACCTGTTTTGATGAAATGGTGGGGATGAAAGTTTGATTGCTGTGGGTTCAAAAGAAAATGAGAGGAGAGGAAGTGGTAATTGTGAGTGTGAAAAAATTTGAGGAAATGTGCTATGAAGGAGAGTAGAAAAGCTGGACAGTACCTGGTGGTGGGAATGTAGATGATTGAAACAAGGAGGCTGGCAGATGTTATAGTCCATTACAAAGCTTAGGAGTGTTAAAAAGGGTGGGGAAACATATGTTCTAGAAGTAATGGTATGGACTGAGGAGGACACTTATCCTACCTCCAGGCTTAGTAATATGGAGTATTTGAGAAAAAATAGCCACCACTCAAAAGTACTGCAGAGAAAGCAGTGTCCTTAGGTGACAGTCAAGATTCATTGAACAAAGACATCAAGAGAAAGTTCAGAGAACAAATTGCATGGGATATGGATGAATTGTAAGTTGTTGAGGGCACAGTGGAAGGGTGGAATGGAGAAAGGTGTGAGATAGGATCAGTTTCATCAAAGTGCACAACCTAGTGAAAGATTCCCTTAGGAGTCCTGGGATTGCATACTGAAGTAGTTTGGCAGGGTGGAATGGGATTAGTGACCAAAGCCCTCAGGGGGAAATGTTGATAAGTGGAAATTATAAATACATTCTGTAGACCAGCCTTTTAGTGTGATTGAAGTGAGCAGAGAGCACAGTGAATAATATTTGTGAAGAAAGAAGCTTTGCAAACCTAATGTGGGAGGACCACTTTTTTGTAAGTATCTAAGCACACCATGAGGCTGGGTCAGGCCCAGTGGGGGATGCTTTTGAGAGGTAGAGAGGCTAGGCAACAAGTAGAACAACCAATAGAGTTTCTTTCCATTAGACGTGGAGATACTGGAACCTTCGTACATTGCTAGAATGTAAAATGATACAGCTGCTTTGTAAAACAGTTTGGCAGTTCCTCAAATAGTTAAATATAGAGTTGACATATAACCCAGGAATTCTACTCCTAGAATTGAAAACATACATCTACACAAAAACTTGTACAAAAATATACATAGCGGCATTATTTATAATAATCAAAAAGTGAAAATAATTCAAATGTCTATCTATTGATGAATGGATAAACAAAATGTGGTATATCCACACAATGAAATCTTTTTCTGCCATAAAATGGAATGAAGCACTGGTACGGGATACAACATGGATGAACCTGGGAAACATCATGGTAAGTGAAAGAAGCCAGACAAGAAAAGCCACATATTGTATAATTCCATTTATATGAAATATCTAGACTAGGCAAATATGTAAGGATAAAAAGTATATTAGTGGTTGCCAGGGACTGAGGTGGGAGGGAATGAAGAGTGACTGTAATGACTATGCAGTTTCTTTTTGAAGTGATGAAAATGTTCTGGAATTAGATAGTGGCAATGATTGTATAGCTCTATAAATATACTAGAAATCAGTTACTTTTATATTTTAAAGGGGTGAATTTCATGATCTATGAATTGTATCTCAGTGAAACTATTATCAAAAAAGAAGATATATTCCAGGTTTATAATTATAGAAATAATCAAAATTTTCTTTTCAATCCAAAACTCAAATTATAAAAGCACAAAGAGGTGGCTCAAGATGGCTGACTAGAAGAGCCTAATGCTCATACTTCCCACAAAAAAGGACCAAAACAATAAATAAAGAACTAAATTTGGACTGGATTATTTGAGAGCGAGCACTGAGTACATCAGGAGAGAGAAAGAAGACCTGTGGAACGAAGAGCGTTTTAAAGGGCCACATAGAGATTAAAACACCTTGCTTCTACTATGCCACCCTCCCAGTTGGAATTATCTGGAACAAGGAGGCACTTCCTTCAGCAATAAAAAGGTAAGCAGGAGGTCCCCAGAAGCCCATATTAAGGTTGCAGATACCTGCAGTCTTTGCTGCTAGAGAATTCTGCAGTCCCCACAGGCCCCGAGCCTAGTTTGGGGAGCCGCCTAACACCCAAGTAGCTGCACTGCCCCAGAGAAGAAGCCAGTGTTGTGTCCCCTCTCCGCCAACCCAATCTGTAGCAGTATGGAGCCACCCTGAAACTAGAGCAACAGCTAGAGTGCATCCTGTTCCAGGAGCTATTAGCTACTACATCTTTTCATTTTTGAGGGTACAATGACATTATGCCACCTTCACACATAGAAGTATATCTTTTCCCCACTGAGCTTATACAATTCCCTATGCCCTAGGAACAAGGTGCCTAGGAGGCATTCTGCCTTCCACAATCTATGACTGCACTATCCTGACCCCAGCCTCTCAGAGATTCAGTCCAGAGATCTGACACTGGACCCCAAAAGGCACACTGCCCCCAAAGCAGTAGATGATCCTGCCCAGCAGAGAAGCTGAGTCCATATCAGCCACATTCACAGTCAGCACACTCATCAGCCAGCCACACTGCTCCCAAAGGAGCCCTGCTCTGATCCAGTGGACAAGTCCTTGCACACCTAGGTATACTCACCAACCAGTTAGGTGTGCCACTTCTGGTGGTGAGGGGTGTTGGGGGTTCACCCTGAGCCAGCTAATCAGCCCCTGTATGAGCCAGCATGAATACTAAGTGGGTGCATCACTTCCAAGGGGCTCTGCTACAAGTCAGTAAACTGATCCCCAGCCAGGCTCACCAGCCAGGCACACTGCTTATAAAATAATGCCCTGCCCCAAGCCAGAAGAACAGTCCCCACATGCCACCACTGCACTCACCAACTAAGCATTCTATGTCCAGGGTCCCTGCCCTGAGCTGGTGTACCATTCCCCATACTCGGCAGGCCAGTGTGTCACTTCCAGGGGAGCCCTGTCCCAATCTAGTAGACCAGTTGCACTAACTCCTATAGCCTGGGACACCAAGACACTCACAGGCATTGCTGAAATTGACTAAAGCTAAAAAAGCTCTAGATAAACTACACCACTGTGCCCACCCAGAACCAAAGCCAACACAGACTACCCAACTGACAACCTAAGACAAATCTTCAGGCAAAAGTCTTTCTATAAAACACAAAAGCCACTCTATAAAATTGTAAGAGGCGACCATCTTATCAGATGCTGGGGCACAAGAAACATGAAAAAGCAAGGAAACATAACATCACCAAAGAAGCAGAATGATTCTCTGGTAACAGAACCCAAAGAAATGGGAATGTATGATTTGCCTAAAAAGGAAGTCAAAATAATAAGCTTAAGGAAACTTAATGAGATGGAAGTGAATACTGATAGATAATTTAACAATATCAGAAAAACAATCCATGACCTGAATGAGAAATTCAATAAAGAGATAGATATCATTAAAAAGAAACAAGCAAATCTTGGAACTGAATAACTCAATGAATGAAATAAAAAATGTAATGGATAGCTTCTATAACAGACTAGATCAAACAAAAGAAAGAATTTCTGAACTTGAAGATATATCTTTGGAAATATCTCAGTCAAGGAGAAATGAAGGAAAATAAAAGAATGGAAAAGAACCAAGAAGGCTACAGGACTACAGACTACTACTTCCCTAACAAAAAAGATCCCAAAATATGCTGCCTATAAGAAACTCACTTTAACTGTAAGAACACACATAAACTGAAAGTGAAGGGATAGACAATGATATTCTTTGCAAATGGAAACCAAAAGAGAGTAGGAGTAGATATACTTATATCAGGTAAAATAGACTTTAAGGTAAAAATTGTAAAAACAGATGAAGAAGGTCATTATATAATGATAAAGAGGTCAATTGAACAATAACATATAACAGCTGTAAATAATTTACACCTAACATCAGAGAACCTAAATATATATAGCAATTATTATATCTAAAGAGAGAGACTGAAATACAATAATAGTAGGGGACTTCAATACCCCACTCTCAGTATTGGACAGAGCATCCAGACAGAAAATAAACAAAGAAACATCAGATTTAAACTACACACTAGACCAAATGGACCTCATAGAAATTTACAGAACATTCCACCCAACAGCTGTAGAACATTCTTCTCAACAGCACATGGAACATTCTCCAGAATAGATCATATGTTAGGCCACAAAACAAGCTTTAGCAAATTTAAGAATATTGAAACAATTTCAGCTATGTTTTCTGACCACAATGGTATAAAACTAAAAATTAACAACACGAGGAAATTCAGAAACTTTACAAACACATGAAAATTAAGCAACATGCTCCTGAACAACCAATAAATCCATGAATAAATTAAAAGGAAAATTTAAAATTTTCTTGACAAATGAAAGGAAACCCAACATACCAAAACCTTTAGAAGATAGGAAAAACTGTACTAAGAGGAGGTTTATAGTACTAAACTCCTACAGCATAAAAGAAGAAAGATGACAAAGCAACAACATAATGATACACCTCAATGAACTAGGAAAACAACAACAAACTAAACCCAAAATGAACAGAAGGAAGGAAATAATAAAGATCCAAGAAGAAATAAATGAATTAGAGACTAAAAAGATTACAAAAGCTTAATGGAATAAAAATTTGGTTTTTCAAAAAGATAAACAAAATAGATAAACTTTTAGCTAGACTGAAAAAAATAGAGAAGACTCAAATAAATAAAATCAGAGATTAAAAACAGGACATTACAACTGATACCACAGAAATACAAAAGATGATCAGACTGTTATGAACAATTATACACCTGCAAATTATGTAATCTAGAATAAAAAGATAAATTTCTGGACACATACAACTTACCAAGACTTAATAATGAAGAAATATAAAATCTGAGCAGACCAATAAAAAGTGAGGAAACTGAATCATTAATAAAGAGTCTCCATCAAAGAAAAATCCAGGACCTGATGGCTTCACTGCTGAATTCTACCTGACATTTAAAGAAGAATTAATACCAATTCTCCTCCAACTATTCAAAAAAATTAAAGAGAAAAGAATACCACCAAGTTCATTCTATAAGGCCAGCATTACCCTAATATGAGAACCAGACAAGAACACAACAAAAAAATAAAACTACAGACCAATATCCCTGATAAACATATATGCATAACTCCTCAACAAAATACTAGCAAACTGAGTTCGACAGCACATTTAAAAGATCATCCACTGTGATCAAGTATGATCAAGTATCATTCATCCCAGGGAATGCAAAGAAGGTTCAACATATGCAAATCTATAAATATGATATATTGCATCAACGGAATGAAGGACCAAAATCACATGATCGTTTCAATAAATGCAGAAAAGGCATTTGACAAAATTCAACACTCCATCCTAATTTTAAAAAAATTTCACAACAAAATTAGGTATAGGGGGTACCTCAACACAACTAAACACCGTATTTGACAAACCCACAGTTAACATTATAATGAATGAAGAAACATGGAAAGCTTTTCCCCTAAGATCTGGAACAAGACAAGCATGCCCACTTCCATCACTTCTATTCAACATAGTACTAGAAATATTAGCCAGAATAATTAGGCAAGAGAAAGAATTAAAAAGTATCCAAATTAGAAAGAAGGAAGTCAAACTGTCCCTGTTTGCATATGACATGACCACATATGTAGAAAATATTGAAAATTCCACCAAAAAACTATTAGAATAGTAAATAAATTCAGTAAAGTTGCAGAATATGAAATCAACAGACAAAAATTGGTAGTGTTTTTACATGTTATTAGTGAACTGAGAAAGAAATCAAGAAAACGATCCCAGTTATAATAACTACAAAAAATAAGATACCTAGAAATAAATTATACCAAGGAGGTGAAAGATCTCTATATTGAAAACTATAAAACATTGATGAAAGAAATGGAAAAGGACACAAATAAATGGAAAGATACCCCAAGCTCATGGATTGAAAGAGTTAATATTGTTAAAAATGACCATAGTACCCAAAGTAGTCTACAGATTCAATGCAATCCCTATCAAAATGCCAATGACATTCTTAAAAAAGAAATATTTTTAAAATCCTAAAATTTGTATGGAACCACAAAATATCCCAAATAGCCAAAGCAATCATGAGGGGGAAAAAAATCTGAAGTCATCATACTACCTGACTTCAAAATATACTACAAAGCTTATAGTAACCAAAACAGCATGATATTGGCAAAAAAAAAAAAAAAGCCAGACATACAGATCAATGAAACAGAATAGAGAACCCAGAAATATATTCATGCATCTATAGGCAAGCAATTTTCTACAAAGGTGCCAAAAACACACATTGGGAAAGGATAGTCACTTCAGTAAATAGTGCTGGGAAAATTGGATATCCCCATGCAGTACAATGAAATTGGACTTATATTTCACCATATACAAAAGTCAATTCAAAATGAATTAAAGTCTTAAATGTAATACCTAAAACTATGAAACTACTAGAATAAAACATTAGGGAAACACTCCAGGGCATGGGTGTAGGCAAGGATTTTTTTATTATACTCCAAAAGTACAGAAAACAAAAACAAAAATAGACAAGTGGGATTATATCAAACAAAAAAGCTTCTTGACAGCAAAAAGAAATAATCAACGGAGTGAAGAGACAATCTACAGAATGGGAGAAAATATTTACATGTGACAAGGGGTTAATATCCAGAATATCTAAGAAACTCAACTCAGTAGCAAAAAAAATAAAAATAAAAAATCCGATTTAAAAATGGGCAAAAGACCTTAGTAGACATTTCTCAGAAGAAGACATACAAATGGCCAACATGTATATTATGCTCAACATCACTAGTCATTAGGGAAATACAAATCAAAACCACAATGAGTTATTACCCCACTCCAGTTAGAATGGCTATTATAAAAAAGACAAAAGATAACAAAGGTTGGTAAGGATGTGTAGAAAAGAGAACCCTAGCATATTCTTGGTGGGAATGTAAATTAGTACAGCCATTATAAAAAACAGTATAGAGAGTCCTCAAAATATTAAAAAATAGAACTACCATATGAACCAGCAATCTCACTATTGGAGATATATATATATATCTCTCCATCCAAAGGAAATGAAATCGGTGTGTTGTAGAGATATCTGCACTCCCATGTTTACTGCAGCACTATTAACAATAACCAAGATATGTTATCAATCTAAGTGTCCAGTGGATGAATGGATAAAGAAAATGTGCTATATATACAAAATGGAATATTATTGATCCATTTAAAAAAGAATGAAATCCTGTCATTCCTGACAATATGGATGAACTTAGAAGAGATTGTGTTACCTACAATAAGTCAGATACAGAAAGACAAATACCACATCATTTTACTTATATGTGGAATCTAAGAAGGTGATCTCATACAAGTAGAGAATAGACCAGAAGTTACTAGAGATTAGAGAGGAGAGTTAGGAGGGGAGAATGGAGAGAGATCGGTGAATAGGTACAAAATTACAATTAGATAGGAAGAATAAGTATGCATGTCTTACTGCACAGTAAATTGACTATAATTGACAATAATGTATTGAATATTTCAAAATAGCTAGAGAAGAAGGTTTTGAATGTTCTCACTACAAAGAAGTGATAAATGCTTAAGGTGATGGATATGCTAATTACCTGATTTGATCATCATGCAATGCATATATGTATCAAAATACCACATTATGCCACATAAATTTGTACAATTATTATGTGTCAATTAAAACTTTTAAAAAAGAGCACCAAATGTATATTAATACTGCTAATGATAGAAAAACTTTATGATAAGAATAGGAAAACAAACTACACAGTATTCACGAGTATAGATGGAAAGGTTTAGACCTATAAAGGATATAGTTAGAAAAAGAAAGAGTTAAAAGGATACATAGAAGAAAAAAAAAGGTTACAAAGAAATATATGGAGGAACATACAGAGAATAATGGCTTTGTCTTGTCCATTCCTCCACACCCTCGCTGTACCTCTGAGACTATTTTACACCTAGTGTGTGCTTAATCAGAATTTGTTGAATAAATGTCCAGATATATGTACCATAAGTCTGATGTCTCTATAGAATTCAGTAGTTGAGCTAATTGAAAATACAGGATAAAATAAGTTCTTTCTCCAATTTAGGAAGACAAAGGTACAAAGGAAATAAAATCTATACTAAGATTGCCCAAATGCTGGAAATATATTATACAAGTGAAATTCTTCATGTATAATTTAAAATAATTTTTAGTGCTGATTATTTATTTAGTTGAATAATTCTTTTCCTTAAAAAATTAAAAGTCATAGATAGCCTGCAGGAAGAGATAGTAGTATATATGACTAACATAAAAGCATTAACTTCTAAAAGATAGTTACAGAAAGATGTATGCTGTCTCCAGGGTGTCTAATCAACCAGATATCTCAGGATAGACTTTCCAAATACCTGCTTAGAAATTGGCTTTTTTCCCCCAGATTGGTTCCTGTGGTTTTAATTAAGCTAAAGATCATATCAATGTTTATACTTGATATAAGCTATTCCATTTCCAACTGCTCTCTAGATCTCTAAATAGCATATGCATTAAAGGTAGAAGACACTAAAAATTATATATCATTTCATGCAGTGAAGAAGTTACATACCAATAAGAAGAGATGATAGGGAAATAGGAGAAGTGAGAAAATGAATACAAAATATGGACCTGAAAATCCGTGATGATTTTTCTAAAATATCTTCACACTTGACTAAATATATTAAATACTTTGAAAATAGGAATTTTCAGTTAGGCAGCGCCAATTAACAAGTATTTGAACAACGTACTATAGAGAATACAAAGAAATACAAGAAATGACCAGTTTATAACCACCTGATCTACAACCATCAAATTGTACAGTTCACATTAGTGTAAATAATTTGAATTAACTAATATTTTCTGAATATCTTATATAGACCATAAACAAAAACAAAACTATATTAATATAAGACTTTCTCTCTTTGAGAATTTTATAAACTAGTGATTATTTTCTCCCTTACTCCAAGGTAAGACCAGATTGAAATTGCAGACTGAGGTGAAGGGAAGTTAAGCAATTATGCAGCGAGTCAGCCTTGGTGGTCAGGAAAGGCCCTTCATGATATCCCTGGAGGGAGGAAATGAAAGCAGCATAAGTTTCTGTGCTCTAAAGAGGTAAGAAAAATTAAGGGAGAACACAATGCATAGTAGATAATTGTTAATTCAAATATAGACTGGGAATTATAATCCTTCATAATTATTAATATTAGCAAATTAATGTTAATTTTGTTACATTTTATGATGGTATTGTGGTTATGTAGGAAAATGTTCTTATGTTTAGAGATGTATAATGGTATATTCAGGGACAAAATATCATGAAGTTATTTATTTCAATCATTTCAGAAAAACAAAAGAAGTAAAGCAAAAGAGTATTAGATACTTTTGCCTATGTCAAATGTTTTTCTGGTGTGGAACTTTAATCCATGAAATTGGAGGAACCTTTTTTCTCTGTCTACACATAGTTGGGTGCTATGCATATCCAACTTTTGAGAACCACAATGGCGGTTGGAATTATAATTTAGCTAGGAATTAAAGATGTTCTTAGGCTCGTGTTTCACACTAAATAGGAAATGTTATAATATAATCCCATATTTCTCTTATTTGCAATATTAGTTTTTATGATGAGATAGATCACACAATTAAAACTGTATTTATATCTTGTATACAGCCCCCCAAAAAGCACCTGGAATGAGAACGAAACTATACAGTATATTAATTTAGACAAAAAATGACTTTTGAGTCTTCCTATTCTTGAACATGGGATGACTCTGCTTCTTATTTATGTTTTGCTTTAATTTCTTTTTATAAGGTTTTATAATTTTCTACAAAAAGGTCTTACACTTAATTTGTTAAGTTTATTCCTAGGCATGTTATTCTGTTACATGAAATGATTTTTATTTTTTAATTTTATGTTTGATTCCAATATATAAATATTAGTCTATACATGTATGTAGTTCTGTACATGCATCCAATGTATTATGTGGATCTTATATCTGGGAGACATGCTAAGCCCTATTATTATCTTTAGATTCTTTAGAGTTTCTACATAAATAATCATATAATCTGTGAATCCATCCAAGTTTTACTGCACTGGCTAACACCTTTAACGTAAGGTTAAATAGAAGTGGCAGTGGCAGGAATCTTTTTATGGTTCTTAATTTTAGACAAAAATATTTCCTAAAGTACCTGAAATAAATACATCTTGCTATCTATTGTTAATATTTTCCTTCTTATAGATACCTTTATATGTTAAGGAAGTTACTATCTAATCTAGTAATAGTTTTAGAGATTGTATCACAAATTAATTGAATTATATTGACTATATAATTTTTATCCTTTACTACTATAGTGACTTAAGCTAATAACCAATTACATGTTAAACCTATCTTACATCCCTTCAACTTGGTCAAATTGTATTATTTCTGCTATATTTGCTGAATTGGATTTGCTAAGGATTTTTGCATTGATGTCATGCATGAGGTTAGTCTAATATTCCTTTTTTATATTATCATTATCCAATTTGGTCTTCAAAGCTATGCCAACCTCACCAGATGAGATGGGGAATGTTTCCTTTTTATTAATATATTCTGTAAATGGTTGTAAGATTGGAATTTTCTGTTCTTGGTATGTTTGTAGAATTTGCCAATAAAAGCCACTGGGTGTTTATGTGTGGGATAATATTTGACTATGGATTCAACTTTATAATGCCTTTTGCATCCTATACGTTTTCCAGCATAATACTTTTATTTTCCAGTGTTAACTATTTTCTAATTTCTTATAATCCTTTCTTTCACCAAAAAGTTAGTTTAGAGTGTCTTTAACTTACTAAAAATACATTAGTTATCTTTTCTATTATTAACTTCTAATTCAATTACACTGTGGTCAGAAAATTGTGGTCTCCATATCAGCTTTTTGAAATTTGTTGAAACTTGCTTTATAAACTGACAGTCTGTACACTTTTGTTAAAACTTCCATGTATGCTTGAAAAAAATGTGTGTTTTCATATAGTTAGCAGCAATGTTTTGCGTATGTTCATTAAATTAAGCTTGTCAATTTTGTTCTTTTAAATCTTCTGTTTCCTTAATCACATTTGTACCCACTTGATCTGACAAATACTGAGAGAAGTGTATTAAAATCTTTAACTGGGGTTGTAGATTTGTCTATTTTCCCTTGTAATTCCATTGGTTTTTACTTTATATAATTTGAAACTATCCTGAAGGGGCATACACACTGTAATTACATATTCTTGGTACATTAAACCCTTTGTCAAAATTCTTCCCAACTGCAGTGATGTTTCTTTCTGAAAGCTCAATTTGTCTGACGCTACTATAGCTACACCAGCCTTCTCTTTGTTAGTAGTTGCTTTTCACTCCCTACCCACATCTTTTTTTTTTAACGTTTAGCCTTTCTGGAACTCAATGTTGAAGATGCATATACTAGCAAAGCATATATAGATACTTTTTAGATCTAATCAATCTTTTCTTTATATGTGCTTTTTTTCAATTGACAAATAAAAATTATATATATATATTTATGTCATACATGATGTTTTAATAGAGGTATATATACATTGTGGAATGGGTAAATCAAGCTAATTAACATATGTATTAACTCACATATTTATCATGTTTTTGTGGTAAAAATATTTAAAATCTACTGTCTTAGCAATTATCAAGTATACAATATATTGTTATTAACTATCACCACCATGTTGTACAGTAAAACACTTGAACTTGTTCCTCCTAACTGAAATTTCATATACTTTGACCAGCATCTCCCCAATTCCAGCCACACCCTCGGCCCCTGGTATCCACCGTTCTACTCTCTGCTTCTGCGAGTTCAACTTTTTTAGATTCCATACGTAAGTGGGATCATTTGATATTTGTCTTTCTCTCTGTGGCTTATTTCATTTAACATAGTGTCCTCCAGGCTCATCCGTGTTGTCAAAAATGGTACGAGTTAACTTCTATTTTAAAGATGAATAGTATTCCCTTGTGTATATATACCACATTTTCTTTATCCATTTAGCCATCAATGGAGACAAGTTGATTCCATATATTGGCTATTGTGTATAATGCTGCAATCTCTTCAACATACTGATTTCATTTCCTTTGTGGGGGGGAGGTGTATATCCAGTGGTGGGATTGCTGAATCATATACTAACTCTAGTTTTAATTTTTGAGGAACTTCCATACTGTTTTCCATAATGGCTGTACTAATTTACATTCCCATCAACAGTGTTCAGGGGTTCTGTTTTCTCCATGTCCTCTCCAATACTTTTTTTTTTTTTGTCTCTTTGATAATAGCCATTCTAACAGGTGTGAGGTGATACCTCATATGGTTTTGATTTGCAATTCCCTAGTGATTAGTGATGTTGCCCAGCTTTTCATATACCTATTGGGCATCTGTATGTCTTCTTTAGAAAAATATCTAAAGGTACTTTACCAATTTTTTAATCACATTACATGTTTTCTTGCTATTGAGTTTTAGAGGTTCCTTATATATTTTGGAAATTAATCCCTTAGATATATGCAAAATATTTGCAAATATTTTCTTTCATTCCATAGGTTGCCTTTTCATTCTATATTTCCTTTGTTGTGCAGAAGCTTTTTAGTTTGATGTATTCCCATTTGTCTATTTTTTATTTTGTTGCCTGTGCTTTTGGGGTGATATACAAATATTATCGCCCAACCAATGCATGAAGCTTTTCCCTATGTTCTGTTCTAGCACTTTTACAGTTTCAGGCGTAACATTTAAGTCTTTAATCTATTTTGAGTTGCTTTTGTATATGGTGTCAGGTAAGATCTAGCTTCATGTGGAAATCTAGTGCATGTGGATATCCAATTTTCCCATCATCATTTATTGATGAGATTGTCCTTTCACCTTTTATGTGTTCTTGGCATCTTTGTTAAAAATAAATTAACCATATGTGTGGATTTAATTCTGGTCTCTTTATCCTAATCCATTGGTTTATGTGTCTTTTTATGACAGTACTACGCTGTTTTGATAAATCTATATATTTTAACTGAAAAGTTCCATCCAATTAAATTGATTATGATTATTGATATATTTGGATTTATTCTTTTTTTTTTAGTCTTTTTTTTATTTTTTTTATTTTTTATTTTTTTTATTCCATCTTGTAATAGGGGTACAAATATTGTTAGGGTTACACACAATGGATTTATTCTTAATATCCTATTTTGTTCATTTTGTTTACGTTGCTTTATAATAATCCTTTTTTCCCCTTTTTTGCCTTCTCTTGGATTGATGGACTTTTCTCCTTCATTCCATTTTTTTCCTTTACCTGCTTTGAAAGTTATACAGTTTATTTGTGTCTTTATCTTAGGTACCCTGGAGATTATAATATGCATATTTAACTTTTAAAAAGTTTAAAGATAATTATTTGTTTTTACTCTCCTTCTAAATAATACGAGGACTCCAGCCACCATCTCATTCTACTTATATGGTATTGTTGCCTGACATATTCGTGCTGCTTATTTACTTATCATTAATACCTCTCAGCTCCAAGCCTTCTCTTTTCTACTCTGCTCTGTGCTGAAACTCTACAAACTGTCTTTCCCAGACTCTCTTGACCAATGAGTTCCTATATGTTCTGTTACCAGGGGCACGGAGCAGGGTGACAGATAAAAGAAGAGGGAAAAAGCATCCCTTCCAATTGGTCCAGTTCTGGTCAGCATTGCCCATCAGTAGCTTCATTAGTTCAGCCCTGAGCTTTTTACAGAACTCCGAACACCAGCCTTGTCAGTTTCCCTCAGAGCAACTAGCAGCTTCCAGCGGCACCTGCTCTAAGAAATCCAAGTTGTAGCTCACCACAAATAAGAAAATTAAGAGTGAAAAAGCAAGGGTTCCAAACCAAATATTATGTTACAGTGACACCTCGTGGATATTGACAGTATAGCACTAACCTAAGCTTAAGTGAAATGTACCGTTAGATACAAAATCACCAAAGATAAGATGCTAAGTATTTTGGAACTGAAAGAAAGAAAGAAAAAACAGTGTGGTGGGGGAATGGGGGAAAGGAGAGAGACAGAAAAGAAGAAATAGAGGGGATAACAAATACATATAGGACAATAGAGAGTACAAACTCGTGAAATCTTTTTCATGTTCCCATGTGAAACAGCAGATCACTCTTTAAAGACTGATTTTCTCCAATTCAATTTACTGCCATTTTAAGTTTCTCAAATTTAAGGACCTCATTTACCTCTTCATATAAATCAGCGGACCTCATTCCTTTCTCAGAATTAAATTTTTTCCCATTTATTATATATTTTTTTCTAGTTGTGACTAGGAAGAATTGTGAATAATTATGCATTCCACCATAGATTGTATTGTGTTAAATGTATTTTTAAACTTACTGTGTCCATTTTTTGCTCCTGTTGCTCTCTTCTTTTTGATAAATCATGCCAAAGATTTTTCTATATTATTAGACTTTTTAAAGAACTAGCTTTGGATTTTATTAATAAACTCAAATTGATTTTGTTTATCTTTCTTCAATATTTATTCTGAAATTCCTTCATTCTACTTTATTCAGGTTTATTATGTGGTTCTTTTCCCCAGTTTCTTTGCTCACTTATTCTCAATCTTTCTTTAATGAAGACATTTAAGAATATAAATTTCTCACAGAACACTACTTCGTGTGCATAAAAATGTACTGCTTTCATTATCTTAGTTTCAAATTTTTAGAGTTTAATTTCTATGTGCTATGCTTAACTACAAAGTCACTTAAATCTATATTTTAAAATTTACAGCTATGTAAGAGCATTTAATAAATTTTTATATTGTTGATTCTTTTTCAAGTCCATGTGGTCAGTGAACAAGGTATGTATGCATGTATGTATTTGTGGATAGGGGACAATTTGTGGACAACTTCCTTTGTGGTCTATTGCGTGGTAAATTTTGAGAGATATCCTACGTTGAAAAGAATGTGCATTTCTTTTCATTGGTTGTATGGTTGTACATATGTCCTGCTTGCTAATTGTGTCATTCTAGTTTTTATTCTTATTTTCTGCCTAATTGATCTTGCAGTGTCTGAGAGAGATGTGTAAAAGTCTCTCAGTAAGATTATAGAGTAATCCATTTCTTCTCATAGTTCTTCTATCAGGTTTTATTTTATAAAGTTTGAGACTGTGCTGTTCCAGTATACAGGTTAATGACTCTTATGAATTTTTGGTAACCTGGTTTTTTTTTTTCAATGTCAAATGTCTTTAATCTCAGGAAATAGTGAGTACAGAAGTTGGCATTTACTTAGAGGAGCAAACCCTGACATCTGTGAGCACCTATACTGAAAGCTGTGAAGGGTGCAGGGGACTAGGAGATGACAAATAGTGACCTGGAAAATCAAGTGGAAGAAACCTTTCAAAGAAAAAAAGATTCAATAAATGAGAGAAAAAAATCAGAGAATAAAATATACGTCCAAGAGATCTAATATGCAAACAGATGTTCCAGAAATAAAGGAAGAAACACAAGGAACAGATTACAATTAAAGAAATAATAGAAGAATTTTTTTCAGAGCTGAAAAAAGACCTAAGGTCTAGGAAGGGCTGGTATAAATATCACACTTACACACATGCACGCATACACACACCAAGGTACATTGTAGAAATTCCTAAACTCCAAGATAAAGGGAAAACCTTTTAAGAATTCAGACAGAGGCCGGGAGCGGTGACTCATGCCTGTAATCCTAGCACTCTGGGAGGCTGAGGCAGGAGGATCATATGAGCTCAGGAGTTCCAGACCAGCCTGAGCAAGAGTGAGACCCCATCTCTACTAAAAATAGAAAGAAAATAGCTGGACAACTAAAAATACATAGAAAAAATTAGCCAGGCATGGTGGCACATGCCTGTAGTCCCAGCTACTCAGGAGGTTGAGGCAGAGTACTCAAGATAAGGGTCTATGAAGAAGAAAGGAAAAGACTAATGAGCAAGGAACTTTGTAAGATAAATATATTTAAATTTAAATTAATAATGATAAATTGAGCATATGGAGAATATGTAAAAATAAGGAACATCGAAATAGAACAGATTTAAAGCCAGGGATATTCTAATACTAGTCCTGAACTAAAAGCACTAAAGGTGTTCAGCAATTCCTAGAAGCAGATGGTTGAGGATAGGAACAGAGTAAAAGCATTTGGAAGGCAATCAGAGG
>VBSM01002217.1:48206972-48247491 GCA_008086735.1 Cheirogaleus medius
GTAACCTAAACATTTGTACCCCCATAATATGCTGAAATAAAAAAATTTTTAAAAGATATCGATCAGTACATAAGACTCCTACAAATACTCTCATGAAAAGACACTGCCAGACTCAGCTGAAACCTAGCTACAGGCTATTTAAAAGGTAGACAGGAAAAAAGGTAAAGAAAGGCTGAAAATGAAAGAATGGGCCAAAAGATGCCAAATAAATACAAATGTAAACAAAAACAAGGGCAGGAAGGACAATATTACAATAAGGAAAAATTAAATTTTTCAGGGAAGATGTTTCTGTGCCGCAAGTAACAAAACACTCTGCTGGATTGAGTAATAAGGAGATCTATTTCTCGGAAGTATCGCAACTTCAGCATGGGAAGTCAGTGGTCTGGTTTGTTTCCTTTGAGTCTGTTGTGTGTTAATCCTCAGATTGGTAAGAAAACAGATGCAACGGTTCCTGACAACCATTTCTCAAATCACTTTCCTAAGAGCAGGCAAAGATTTCCTACCCACCCGGCTGACTTCCCTTCCAATCTTACTGGCTAGAATTAGGTCACATGCTCATTCTTTTTTTTTTTTTTAATGTGGTAAAAAACACAACATAAATTTATACTCTTGACAATTGGTAAGTGTACAGTTCAGTAGTGTTAACCATATGCACGTTGTTGTACAACAGATCTCTAGAACTTTTCCAGTGTTTATGACTGAAACTCCATACTCACTGAATAATTCCCTTTTTCCTTCTCCCTCAGCACTCAATAACCACTGTTCCACTTTCTTGTGTGTTTTTGTTTTCGTTTTTCTGTTTTGTTTTTATAATAGCACAATGGTTTTATTTATGGCAGAAGAAAAAAATTTTTCTTTTCATTTGTAAAAGGTATTTGATTTATTTCAGCATTTTTTCCATCCTCTGTGTGGGTTGAACCTTTTTTCCACCCTAAAATCTGCTTTTTCTTTCTTCATATAATAATATCCATTGTGTCTACTTCTTATTCTGAAGGGAGAGTAGAAAGAAAGTCTATCAACAGGTTTCGACCAGGATATTTCAGTCAACAGCTCCTTTCTTCACAAAGACTTGTTTCATACTAGTTCCAAGCCCTGGGAGGTTGGTAAAATGGCTGGGTTGGCTGAGTGGATCGTCTTGGCTGACCATCACCTCTTCTACGCAACTCCAGAGTCAGAGGTTGGTCATAGGTGCCTTCTTCCTTCCATGCCTCTGTCTGAATGGGCTTGATATTGCTTGGTAGCACTTCTTCATAATTTCCATAATCAATGAATTTAACAACTGCTGTCATACCCAAAGAATGGAGGGCTTCAACTTCTGCGTGGTAAAACTTGTTGACTTCCCAATGAAGTGCAAAACGTTTCATCTCCAGGTTTCCACATTTTTGCATACTCCATAGGAACAGATGATTCTAGTACTTTATCTGGCTTAATGGGCCCAGATCTCCTTTTGGGCCCTGTATTGTAAAATATTTTATCATCACAGGGTATAGCTGTGACGGGCTCTGCTGGCTTAATAGGTCCTACTCGTTTTCCTCTCAGTGGCATTTCTGTCTCTCCATTTGGAACACCAATGAAACTATCACTTCAAACAGGATTCAGGCAATCAGTATTTACATTAAAATATTTTTCAATTTTTATAACACTAAAAGCTTCATTACTTATTGTTTGTGATTTCCTACCATAAAAAATGATCAGGATTAGCTGTTTGTTTTTCTCTCTTTCCACCTTTTTGATTATTATAATCTATAGATTCTTGAGGAAGTGGATTTTCTTTTGCCTCTGCATAGGATGGACCTTTTCCTGATCTCCTTAGCATAGAGTTATCTCTTTTTCTAAAGGCACCATCATTGTGCTGAGAACCGAAAGGATAAGAAGTATCTTGAGTTCTGTCATATCTAGAATATGGTCTATCACACTTGACTCTCTCAGCCCATACTTCAGATCCTGAAGAAGTATTCAGTTTCTCAGAACCTCTATTTCTAGGTAATATGCTGCCTGCTAAAATTGACTTTGAATGTTGGAAGTCTCTTTGAAAATGAGAAGGTTTTTCATTTCTTGGCTGCCTGGTATGATTTTGAGGAAGACGTCTTGGTTGATTTTTTTCTTTTACTCCATTTTGATCAGTATTTGACAACCTATGTTGTCCCTGATGAAGCTGCTGTGGCCGTGACTTAGGTTCTTCCACACTCAAATTTCCCATTTTAGATTCCAAGAAATCAAATAATGTGCTTGGTGCTGATGGCTTACATTTCCCAGGTCTTCTTCATTTTCAGATCTTACTCCTGCATTTTCCTCTACCTCTCAGAGGTGGATCCATAACAGGTTTCTGTTTTTTTGCTGTTAAGAAGTACATTCAATGCTGCTTCTAAATTGTTGCCATTATCCATAAGAGCTTGCCTAGATGCTTCCTTGCTGAAGCCCATTTACGTTATGTGCTTCTGAGCCTTCTAATCAGCCAGTTCGTTATAAAGGCCTTCATGTTTCCCCTCTGATTTGGTTGACTTTTCTTTCAGTAAAACTTCCCTATTTCAGTTACCTGCAGCACTCATATCGAGATTACCTCTAGCACCACCACCACCTCCTCCAAATGTCTTGGTTTCTTTGCTCTTTGCAACTTCTACAATAGCAGAAGTTTTTGCTTTTCGAATTCATCATTAACATTTTTAGGTTTGACAGGCATTGTAACTTGCAATATCTTTCTTCTGTCATGTTCTCTGCTATCCACTTGGACATGAGATACACAATTCTGTTCTACTTTCTAGCTCTATGAGTTTGATTACTTTAGATATCTCATATAAGCGGAATCATATGGTACTTGTCTTTTTGTGATTGGCTCATTTCATTTAGCAAAAAGTCTTCAAGGTTCATTCATGTTGTAGCATATGACAAGCATTCCTTCTTGTTTAAGGCTGAATAAGATTCCATTGTACATATATACCACATTTTCATGACCCATGATAGACATTTGTGCCACTTCTACAGCTTAGCTATTGTGAATGATGCTACAAAGAACATGGGAGTGCAGATATCTTTTCAAGATCCTGCTTTCAATTCTTTTGGATATATACCCAGCAGGAGACTGTTGGATCATGTGGTAGTTCTATTTTCAGTTTTTTGAGGAACTCCCTACTGTTTTCCACAGTGGCTGCACCATTTCACAATCCCATCAACAGTGTGTAAGTGTTCTCTCCATGTCCTCACCAATGTTGTTATTTTCTGTTTTTTTATAGTAGCCATCTTAACATCCTACCAGGCGTGAGGTGATAACTCATTGTGGTTTTAATTTGCATTTCCCTTGATGACTAGTGATGTTGAACATATTTTCTTATGTGTGTTAGCCATTTGTATATCTTCATTGGAGAAATCTCTATTCAAGTCCTTTGCCCATTTTTAACTGTTTTGTTATTGCTATTGTTGTTGCTATCGAGTTGTAGGAGTTCTTTATAATATTCTGGATATAATGCCTTCCCTGATATATAGTTTGCAAACATTTCTCCCATTCCAAGTAGGTTGCCCTTTCTCACTCTGTTGATTGTCATACATATTCTTAAACCAGTCACTAGCAAGGTAGGATGGGATTACTAGTTCTAGAAAACCATCATAATCTAAGTGGAATGGTTGTTGGGAAATCTATCACTTTGGCAATAAGAGGATCCATCTGTCTCGATTTCATAGTTCACATCAATTTTATATTGAGAGAAGAGTTTAGGTTTTATTCAAATAGATTTTTGTAGACAGCTGTGGTATGAATGAGAAGATATTGGACAGAGCCCCAGGTGACGTGGGTCCTGTTTAGGACTCTTAGAAACTGCTAGTGGTGTGACCTTATTCAGGTGCTTCACCTTCTAAAACTTTATCTGTAAAACCAAAGGGTAGTTTAATAAGTTCAGACTAAATCATGATTGTTTTTTAAAGTAGGGTGTATGAACCCTTCTAAAGTGTGGCACCAGACTGCTGGGTAGGTAGTTGTGGTCGGGTATGGATATGTGTGGATGTAGGTTTGTGGGTGACATTGGGTATGCATGGGTGAAAGGTGTATGGGTGTGTGTCTGTATGTAGGATTGTAGGTGAAGGTAGGTGTGAGTGGGTAGGACAGAGGTGTATTTGTGTAGGATTATAGATAAGGATGTGTATGGTGGGTGAGAGTAAGGTTTGGGATGGCAGTGCAGGGCTGTGAGGATGAGTGTTTGAGTGGGTGAGGGCAGGTGGGTATGTGTGGATGGGGGTGGATACTGGATTGTAGTAGGGGCAGCAGTGGTGGTGGTGGGCTTGGAGAGCCTGCCCTTAGGGCATATGCAAGTGTGTGTGTCTGCTGCTGGGGAGGGCGAGCTCTCTCTGTTTCTCTCAGCAGCACTAGTGGCTGGAGGTGGAGGATGTCAGTGGGGCTCCAGGAATGTGGAGGTGCAAGGGCTTTTGGGCCCTTGAAATGGTGCTGTACTGCAGCTGCTCAGGACTCAGTGGGTGTGTGGAACCCGGCATGAGATCCCTCTCTGGAGCAATGCAGTCATGAAGTCTCCAGGCAGCTCTCTCTGTTTCCCTCAATGTCTGTGAGGGTCAAGGGGGTCTCCCACAGCTAGGATTGCAAGAGTCTCCAGTGGAAATCTGGACCACTAGGGGTCTTTCACTTACCCTTTCCCAGCACTGAGGAGTCTCTCCAGGCGTCCAGCCCATCCTGGCCAAGCAGGCTGCATTCCTTCTCTCTACCTCCTTGCCTTAGAGATGTTTCCTCTCACTCTTTGTTGAATTCCAGTGTTCTCTCTCAGATGACCTCTTCCAAGTGTGATTATCTACTCACTATTTTGGTTATTCTTTGTGGGAGGAGGCGAATGCCAGATGCATCTAGTCAACTCTCTAAGCCCCTTCAAAATATATGGTACTTTTTATTGTCAAATTCATATAGTCAATTGGTTCTCACAGAGTACTTTTGTTGCAAAACGTTTGTATCCATAATCAACCTGTGGTTGAAATTTAACCATAATTTGATAAATGGAGTTGCATCCCAAACCACCAACACTTTCCAATAAATTTATTGGGAAATTAAATCTGATGTGTAATTTCCTGTTAAACTATTTCTCATCTTCAAAAAGTACTTTCATTAAACTAAAATATTTCAGCTTCAGGAATACTGATTACAGTTGTTTTCTTTTTAGCTTTTTGCTGAGATTGGAACATGTTTGATCCTATATTATGATCTATAGACTCTTGGAAGTTATTCAAATCCACTTCTTGTTTTAAAATTAAACTTAAATAATATCATTTTTTCATAGCTAGTTATGGTGAAATTACTTCTTCATAAAGCCAAGTAGATGGTTATAATAAATCAAAATAATTTAAAACACTGGAAGAATATTTCCTCGACTGTGCAATTAACAATGTCACAGATGTAGACATAGGACACTTTTAACTTTAATCTGCATTTTTATCATTTTCTCCATCTCAACTCCAAGTCTAGAGTACACAGTGAACAAAACACTAAATCAATCTCCTATTTGTAGTGCAAACTGACTTCAGTGGTGTAAATATTCCCATGATGGTGGAATAAGCTACTAACTTATGGTGAGTTCAAGCTACTAGTGTGACTGAATCTGGAGTTGGGAATTCATGTCCAGCAGCACATAGTTTCAATGTCACAAAATCCTCAAAAGTTGATATATTTTTTATATATTGTATTTATTACTTTGATTTTCAGTAAGATTTTTAAAAAATGAAGTTATAATATTAACAGCATTTAATAATAAGCTGGAAAAATTCCTGAAAATTGGCTTTCACTGGCTAGTATGAACCAGCTCCCACACACCACTCGTGCAACACACAGATCTGCAAGTCTTCAGAAGTCCCTGGCAGAGGTAATAATTCCAAAGGAATGTCAAATGACCCGTGTGCAGGTTTGATATTGTTACTGTTGGCTCCTGGCTGCCTTAGCCAAGGTCATTCTTTCTAATAATGAAATAAGCACATTTCATAGAAGGCCTCTCTCAGGCCTACTGGAAATCTGCCTACACTGTTGAATATGTTTATAATTGGTTACTGATTGCCAAGGATCAAGAGGTCGATGTGATTCATCGGCTATTACAGTTTATACCTCTTGATTCTCCTTTCTGGCCACCCTGCAAGCACACATTCCTCCAAGAATCACCAGCTCCCACCTGTAAGACTTCACTTCAAGATGCAGGCAAGTCAAATATATATACATAATGTTAGACAGTTTCATACAACTCCAATATTCTAATTCTACTAATCAGAAATAAGAAAGTTCTTAATCTGTGCAATTCTACTGACCCATTGGTTTTCAGGCTGAGAATATCTGTAGTTTCTTTTTATAAAATATTATCTGAATGCTTTTAGGGGGGCTAAAATTTGAGAAAAATCTAGACATTAATACATCTAGTAAAGGAAATTACTAAAAATGGAAAAATGTGTTCTTAACCTTGATATTTTTAAAGAGTATACAGAAATGAAAATTAGATTTCCCCATTGAGAACCTTAGTATAGACTAATAGAATATTAATCTCTTATGTGTAGCTTCAGCTTCCTAGAGAATTCAGGCCCCCAAATTTCTCTCATTTACCAAAAAAAAAAGCCTCTCTTTTTTTCTCCTTTGATCTGATAAAATCAGATCTAATTTAAAGTTATCTGCTTCCCCGCATTTTAATAAAATATAAACAGTACAGGCTGCTTCACAGAACAGTCATTCCAGCAAATTCAACAAAGCATGTAATATAATTAAAGCTAAAATAGCTATAGTTCTTCAGATAGTATGTTTTAGACTGACAAAGATTGAGTCTCCCATGTAGAGTTTTAGATACCTGATAAACTACTTATCTTTAGTATAAAATAAATTCGTTTTGAATAAGGCATTAAAATATAACTAATCCTGTGCTTACCAAAATGGTAATGTTACAATTTGTGAAATCTCAGATAAAATACGGAAATGGGAATCAATTAACCCAGGTGCCTTTCTCAGCTTTGCCACTGACTCCTCAGTACTATAAAAACTTGCAAGTAATTTCCTAGAAAAAAAAATCTATGAAGTAAAAGATATCTTACTTTTAATTGAGAAGTTGCCAATTTACATATGACTGACTTAATGTAAAAACTTCATTCAGTTTTGGTTTTTTAGAGTATCTAAGCCATCTAGGTGCCTAGGAGACTACAATAGTCATTCTTTCTTCCCCGTGGCTGTAAGTTGGAATTTTTCTTGTTTTTCCTCTTCTCCTCTGCTTATTGAACAGATGGAGACTGTATCGCCTTCCCTTCCCTTCTCCCCCAAGCTGGCTGCCCACTTCACCTCTGGTTCTGTGTCGATTTTGTGACATAGGACTAGCAGGATAAAGGGACTGAGAAGCGGATGAGGATGGGCAGAAAACAAGCCCTAAATGATTCTTCCCTACCCCATTCTACCCTGGCTCCAGGATTAGTTCTCTTCAGAACACTGAGGGCTTTAAAGAACCTTTGAGGGCTTGCCTGGGAACTAGCCATAAAATGACTTTTATGGGAGAATATACCCAGGTTGTAAACAACCAGCTTCTAGAGTTAAGGACACCTTATAATATACTAATCCAATGTTTTTAAGAATATTCATCCTCAGAGAACTCTGGTGCTGAACATGGGTGATTCTCTACCTGGGAAGACAGGTCCAGTATTCAATATTTTCCTCTCTAACTGGTCACAAGTAAAAGTTGTAGAGGCTTGAGAATCAGTGTAAGCCTCAGAAAAGACTAATTGCAGCCTGTTCTTGCATTCATATCTTGACCTCCCTTTAGCCATGCATATTTACACCGTTTGTCAAAAAAGTAATTGTGCTAAAGTTAACCCTTATAATTGATATTCTGATTTCTGAAACACATTCTACTTGGGAATAGAAAAAAAAAATGTGTTCCTGCTTTCCCGATCCAGTGGAATTACAGAATCTTAGGAGGAAGAGACTTGAAATAACAGTGTGAGATTCAGAAAAGATTTAAAGTGAGATGAACATTTAATACTTGGTTTGCTGCTATTAGTCTGGTAACCTAGAGCAAGTCACAGAGCCTCAATTTCTTCATCCAGCAAAATGGGAATAATCTAAGTGGTATGGCGGGGTAAAATCAAAAGATGAGCATTAGAAAATACTTTGTAGTCTATAGTATTATCTCATCCAATGCCCCACGCAAAGTAAAAAGTTGCCCTTTAGCATAACTGACAGCCTTTTCATGATCACCCCCAGTGATAGGGAGCTCATCTCTGGAAGGTCATTTTAGACAGCTCTAATGACTAAAAAGTACACACACACACACACATCTTTCAAAATCTGCCTCCTGGTTAACCCTGATCATCCATTCTAGCTAAGAGCTTCACTAAAGGAAGGAACAGGTCAGTAGGAACTTCTTCAGTAGGAATAGGAACATGGGAGCATTTGCCACAGGGCTTATGACCTAATGCCCTTGATGTGTTTTGTGAACAACTGATTTATTTTGCTTATCATGCCTACTCTAGGCAAGTAGAGTGAATTTGCTTTCTCTGAGATCCAGGGAGGAGGCAGCCAACACAGATAAGCAGTTTCCTACACTGTGCAATAGGGTAGCCACTAGCCACATGGCTATTTAAATTTAAATTAAATAAAAATTTGAGTTCTTCATTTCATGTGCTCAATAGCCACATGTGATTGGATGGCACAAATATGGAAAGTTTCCGTCATGGCAGGAAGTTCTATTGAATAGCTGTGGTTGATGATTCATTATCTACTGCAATGAGCCAGTAATTGATTAAACACTTTATATACATGCATATCAATCAATATAGAAGTTTTATTATACTTTTAAAATGATTTCATAATAGTATGATTAACTTAACTCTTACTTTAGACAGTTAGAGAAAAAGGGTATTTTTTATTCCCAAATGAAGATCCTATTCTTCACACTCCTTCCCAACAATCTTAAGAAAATAGAGATAGTATATACTGGTAACCTATGTGGTTATCAAACACCCATTTCCACTCATATTGGGAGATACGAGTATCTCTCTAAAGGCAGAGGTCTTTAAATTATGAGGTGCAACACTGAGATCAGAACTAAAAGAAAGTCGAAACCTTCATCTGGCAAATATTATTGCTCATTTCTTCCTAAAACATGAAGACTTCTCATTAATTCAACTGCAGGACATGGTGAAATAACTGCAGTTAGTTACACTATTTCTTTTACCACTTATCTGAGTAAGGAAGTTCTGCCTGGATAAATACAATATGTAGTGCTTTGTATTAATTTTACTCCAGGGACAAGAAAGAGTGTCCACACTGCCTGTCTTGAAAATAGAGATGGACTGAGGAGGGTGTACCATAAAACAATGGGATTCTCTCTGAGAGGCATATTCAGATAATGTGACAGCTTTAATTGGGAAGAGTGAAACATTTATATCTGGCTAGGTCTGCCCTTCAGGAGTTCAGGCCAGTCATTTGCCTTCTCCCAGCCTCGGTTTCTTCATTGTAAAACAGCATGATTGGAGTAAATGATCACAAAGGTTTCTGTGATTCCAGTGACTTCTCAAAATAACTCTGACCCACATGCTATCTATAAACCTGGTATAGCTTTCTCCCTAATCCATGCTGCTGCCACAACCCTTAATCATAGTGGCATGGCTGTGTCACTCCCACAGTCTTTTTCTAGGACTTAGTGAATTGTTAGGACAAATAACAGTATTCTATTTCTACCCATAGGCTTTACATGAAAGCCAGCAAATCATTTGCTAAAGTGCTAAACTCCCAGAGTCATAAGCCAGAATCCTGGAGGGGTTTCCAGCAGCGGTTGGTAAACTACTGCCCAATGGCCAAATCTAGCCCACCTCCTGTTTTTGTACACCCAGGAGCTAAGAATAATATTTACATTTTTAAATGTTTGGGAAAATAAAGAATAGTATTTCAGGTAATATGAAAATTATATGAAAGTCAAATGAGGAACCCAGCCACACCCATTTATTTATTGTCTATGCATACTTGTGGGTTACAACAGCTGAGTTGAGTAGTTGCTATAGAGACTATATGGCTCATAGGCCTAAAATATTATATTTACTATTAATATTTGGCCCTTTACAAAGTTTGCTGGCCCCTGGTGTAGAGCACAGATGGCTTGGCAATGTATCTCAGCTCTGTGTTCCTTCCAGTTTGGCAAATTCTCTGAGATCCTCTGTTCTTCAACTGTTTAATGACGATGATAATAGCACCTATCTCATGGAGTTTTATGAAGATTAAGCAAATACATAAAATGCTTAAATGAGGATCTGGCATATATTGAGTACTATATATGTTTGTTATTATTATTTGCCAGGATTTTTTTTCATAAACTAAAGCAGCAGCAGCTGACCAATGTGTTACCAATAACTGTAAGAATTTCATTTGCAGCACTCTATTAAAATTTAATTCTTTAGCAGTAGAGCAGTAGAAAGATATTTAAAGAGAAATGACAATCAGCATAGTCGTTTATCCACAAAGCTACTTATGTATTACTTAAAAATATTTTATATGCTATATGCTTCTTTCAAACTTGAGTCTTGAGATTATACTCAACTTTGAGGTTACCCCTCACCATCTATTCTTATAGTTGGTTACCTCTTTCTGAAGAAACAGGCTTCAAAACAGAGGCTAAGGAACCCATAAACTGTTTAACCTACCTTGATGAGTGTTACAGCATTTGAAAACAGTAACCTACTTCCTGAATCAAACACAAAAGAGGCAACACATAGTTTTCTTTGCTGTGAGACAACAGGAACTGTAAGAATCTTTCTCACAATTTAGGACTTTCATTTCTGGAGTTTGGGTATACAAAAAGAGGACTTGAGAGGGAAATTTCACATAAGAGGAAAACAATGAACCACATTGCCCAGGAACTTGGAACACGGAGGGGCCCTTTCCACCATAACGAACAAGTACAGCAGCACATTGGCAGGTGCTCCAATATTTCTTAAATGCTGACGACTCTTTCAATGGTTCTGAGCAACCTCTACAGCAAATACTGTGAATCTTACTTATTAATACATTTCTCAAACGTTAAAATCCAGGAAATCATTAAGTCTAGTCCTTAACAGTCAAGGGCAAACAAAAAATTTTTGTGTGTGGTTGAAATTACACAAAACCAAACAAAAATCTCACACCAGAATTGCTTAAAACTGTTCAAATGGATGAAAAAGAAAAATGTCTGAAGAAAAACATTTTCTGTGTAATCGAAGTGAAGTTCCGATCTCTCACCTTCCTAAATATTTACCAGCACACACATAGTTTGCTCTAAATTTTTCCTTGTATCAAAAGCAGCTGAATAATTTTGGGGAAAGAGTTTGTTTTTGCCTGAATCATCCAGATAATTCAAACAATTCATTTTCCAAAGAACGACCTGGGCGAGGCTGTCCTGCCCAGAAAATGCCCTCTGTCCCACGCAGGCCTCTTCCGAGCTACGCCCAGATTAATCAAGCGATGAATTGTCTCCGGGCCAGGAAATACGCCGTTGTCGTTCAGTGAAATGTGTGACCAACCACAAGCCAAACGCCCCCTTGCACACAGTTCCTCAAGTTTATTCTTGTTTTCCAAGGGCGCTTTCCTATGTTTATCTTTCACTGTCTCCTTCACCCACTGGCATCTAAGACTTGCTCTAACGCATGCAGCCCCTTCTCTGCAATACTGCACTCGGCTCATGGCGGGTCCGCCCTGCCCAATAAAGTTGTATAAATAATAAATGTGCCAGAAAACAGCCAAAGAGGCAGGAAAAAACGAATTCCCGGGGCGCTGGACTGGTGTTGGAATGTGCCATTAGTTTCGAAGGGAGGAAAGTCCCTGGTGTGAACTGCATCGCCGGTCACGGGTCACCACCGGACCTTCCCTCACGCCCGGCCGGGGCGCAGAAAAGGCAGAGACACGGAAGGACGCGGGCAGGCAGCCGCGGGCGGGAGCGGAACCCGGGGCTGGAGGCTGCGGCAGGGCGCGTCCCCCGCCGGCCCGCGTGGAGCGCTCGGGGGCGGCCCCCACGCGGCGCGGCGGGGCGGGGCGCGCGGCCCGGAGGTTGGGCGCGCAGGGCGGCGGCGGCGGCGGCGGTGTAGACTGCACCATGTCGTACCCTGGCGCGGGCGGCGGGTACTACCCAGGCGGGGTAAGTGCTGCCCGCGCAGGCTCGCGGCCCGGCGGCTGTCGGGGCTCGGAGAGGGACCTTCGGAGACGCGGCGGCTAGCGGGGATGAGGCGCCACTGAGCGGCTCCTGGGCGCCTCCCGCCCCCGGCGCCTCCTCGCTCGCTCGCGGCTTCGCCCTAGGCCCTGCGCTTCCGCCTCTGGCCTCGCCTCCCTCCAGCCTTTCTCCCCTACGGGCGGTCCGCGGCGGGGACCATCTGCCCAAGCGCGGGTAGAGGGTGGGGACCCAGGAAGCCCACCCTGTGGCCCTCGGATACGCGACGTGAAATGGTGCTGATTGGGTGATGCTTCCTCCCCCTCCCTCTCGTTTTCCCCCAAAGCAACAACAGATATATTCTAGAATGGTTCAGTGATCTACCTACCTTCCTTAAAAAAAAAAAAAAAAAAAAACTTGAAAGAAGGAGGTCGGGGAACGTCCGCTAGAGTAAAAGTCCTGTAGGAAGGCCGCCTCGCCGGGCGTCTGGGATGCGCGTTGTCCTGGGAACTGTTTCCCAGACAGAATGTTCCGTCGCCACCCACGAGATACAGCTCGCTTAGACGCCTTACTCTTCCCTCGGCTACACCTGTCTCAGTATTTTACCAACTCCTGCCTTCTATGGTACTTTAAAACGCTTTTGAAATACCACAAAAACTATAAAAACAAAAAGAAAACATTTCTGAGCCCTGCTCTTAAGTTGCTTGCCTAGGTTGCTTTTCACCTCAGTAATCTGCAGGTTAATAGGGATTTCAAAAGTTGCTTCACCTGTGCAGATTTCACTTTTTTTTATTTCATTATATTAGGGGGGTACAGATATTGTTAGGGTTACATATATTGCCCCTGCCAACCCTCACCCCCCCCCCGCGCTGTGCTAGAGCTTCAAGCATGTCAACCCCCTGTTGGTGCGTGTCACACCCATTATGTAAGTATTTGACTGCTATTTTAGGTCCAAGTAGCCAGTTTTCACAGTAAGGAGTGAGAAGGGAAGAAAGGCGTGGGGTGATTGCAGTTAGAGAGTGCGCGGTGGTAGGGAGGTAAACCCTGGAAGGGTGGCCAGGCAGTTGGCCGGTGGGTTGCCTGGCTTTGCACAAAAGCCCTTTGTGGTGAAAGAATAAAACTTGAATCAGCGAATTGATGCATTTGTGTTTCCTTTTTCGCAGTATGGTGGGGCTCCTGGAGGGCCAACATTTCCCGGACAAACCCAGGATCCGCTGTATGGTTACTTTGCAGCTGTAGCTGGACAGGTTAGCTTTTCCTTTAATATTAAAGAGATGTCATATTCTGCATTTGTGTTAGCTTTTGATACAGTGACAGAGAGAAACAGAAAAGAGTCCCTTTGTTTCTGCAAAAGAAAAAGAGAAAGAAGGAAAGTTCTTTATTATTTTAGTTTTTATTTTTGAATATTCAGAACAAATTAGGACAGAGTGTTACTTGTATTGTGTTCGTTCGGTTCAAAACTAAACTTGTGACTGAATTAGGGTTAGTTTGAACAGAATAGGGGATTATAAATATACTTTGAAGATCTGTAAAGTAGAAAGATGTTTTTAGAACTGAATTGTCAGGGCTAGGGTGGTTTCAAGAGAAGAAAGTCAAGATCTGGTGAACATAAACCTCTGTACAACTTAAAGACATGTACTAGTAATTATGTATCCAGATTCTGATGAATGCTTTCTTCAGGTTGAATTTGATTGTTAATCGTTTACTTGCCCTAGGAAACAGGTATGTATGGTAAAAACCCACCAGCTCCTAAATAAGCAAGTTACTGTTCTCTTCTTGGTACAAGGAAGTTAATCTTGTGAACAATTTAGTTTCTCTTTGATGCAGATGCTGTTACTAGATCAGCTCTTCCATGTCCATATTAGGTGTTGTGGCCTGTTGACCTAGAGAAAGAATTAAGACCAGCTCCCCAAGACCTTCTACTTGTCTGCATTCTGAGTTGAATGACGGGTGCTGACTTACCTTGAGGGAGGACACTTTCCGAGCTTATGAGGTCTCTGTGTATAGTAAATACACTTTTGGTATAACCCAGACATGTCCAAAAGGGATATTTATTCTTTTGAATTCAACTGAGTCTTGTTTTGATCAGAAGCTAAAAATAGCAAAATCTTAATGTGAAAACTCATTAGAATATTATGGAATAAAAACCTGAGACCACCTTTTAAAGTAGCACTCTAAGAAATACAGCTTGAGAAACTGGATGGAAAATTGAGTCTAAAACTGGAAGACTTTCCTCTTAAGTATCTGCTTAATCTATTAATGATCTGTATCTTTGAAACCACAAGACATGGCAAACCTCAAGACTAACATTCTTAGATTGCTGTGCCTCCAGTGTGTAAGTGACCCCACCTACTTAGCTTTCAGCAGCCCTGGCCTGTATTCAGCATGCCCATTGTCTTTCAAATTACTGATCCTGCTTCTCATTTATAACTTATAACACCCATCAATATGAATATTTAGTTATTTGGTTTATTTTTTATTTTTTTAATAGATACATTGTGATAAATGTATTCAAATGTCATACAGCCTCAAAAATGAATACATTATGGCTAGTCATAACAAAATAGTGAATCTTACAAACATTTTGTGAAAGAAGATACAAAAATACATTCAGATTTAGTAAAAGGCAGGAAAAATAGTACAGTTATAAAGCCTGGTACACAGAAGACATTACCTCTCCCACTAATATGCCTTTATGATACGCATACTGCTTATTCAAGAGGTTTTTGTTATACTATCAAAACTACAATTTTTGAATTTCATCCAGCCTGCTGCTTCTCTAGCCTCAGGAAGTCATATTACTGTTCACTAGGTTTCCAGAAATTAGGGTTTTTAAAGGCTATGCTGCATAAGTTGTAACTTGATTGTGCTGTGGTCAGAAAGTAGTCTGAACTTTTTATAATTTATTTTATAGGTACATTTTTCCTTTTTTTATTAGTTATAGATATTTTTAAATCCCTAAAAATAACATGTATCTAGTTCTTTCCTGGTTTAGCCAATGAATGGGCATTGGGAACCCAACCTGTATCTTCCAGATATAATTGTGCTCTGGAAAAAAAAAAAACATTGACCCTATCATAAGAAATGTTAACCAAAGAGGCCTCTTTCTGCTTGAACCAAGCCTTCTATTTACTGATGTCTACTGTGTATCTACTCCCTTTCTCCCTCTCAAAAAAAAAAAAAAATAAGAGGAATATGGTTTTTAAGCAACTCCATAAGTAATCTAAAATGCTTAGCTTTGGCAGTTTCATAGCTCAGACTAAGAGAAGAGTAGTTGACAAAACAGACTCTTTCATCATTAGATCATTTTTGGAAGTAGGATGAGGAAAAGAATACCCACTTTTGGAAAGCATTCTTAAAAAAAAGTCTCATACATGATACTCATTTTCTTTGTTACTATTGCTGCATTGAATACATGAGATAAACAAAAGTACAAATCACTATTGTGATTCATCTTCTTGTTTTTTTCAAAAGGATGGGCAAATAGATGCTGATGAACTGCAGAGATGTCTGACACAGTCTGGCATTGCAGGTGGATACAAACGTAAGTTGACAGTCCCAGAGTTTCTCTAAAAGTACTCTTGTATTTCAAATTTTTGCTGTTACTTGTGAATATAGCCTCCAAGGAAACAGCTTTTCTGACCCAGCAAAATCTAAAATTTCAAAAGCTAAATTAAGTTACTGTCTCCAAATGTTGATTTGAAAACAGTATTTAATATAAATCATTCCACTCTACCTGCCAGCTTAGTGGATTTCTTGGATTTGGATTTTATGTATCTGGAAGTATTTGAACCAGTGAAAGACAGTTTGGGTGGCCTCCTTCACAGAGGACAAGTAAGTGCTGAAATGAAATCTGCCAGGTCAGGTGTCATTAATGATAGGAGCTACATTTACTGCTATTTGCTAAGAGCTTACTCTGCCCTGGACCTTGTGGCACTTAGTGCTTTGAGTGGCCATTCCTGCAGTCCTGGTCCTTGGAGCCCTGGGTATACTAATAGCAACATGAATGCTTGTCATGACATTTCCCAGGTCTTCCCTCTTT
The DNA here is from genome assembly GCA_008086735.1 of Cheirogaleus medius. Classification (NCBI taxonomy): domain Eukaryota; kingdom Metazoa; phylum Chordata; class Mammalia; order Primates; family Cheirogaleidae; genus Cheirogaleus; species Cheirogaleus medius. The sequence continues at coordinate 48,223,128 of VBSM01002217.1, forward strand.
CTTTCCTCTTACCATTTCAGAGAATGTGTTCAGGATAAATAGGGAGTGCTTTCTACTTTCTGAAATTCCTTACACTAGTAGTTCTCCTCCCCCTTCTCAGTTCCTGGCAGGCTAGACTTGATGCCCTATAACTTAGCATTTACCTGCCCTGCCTGCCTTTTGAGCTCTCTGCTATGAGCTGCAGGTAGAGAAATAGTGCAAAGATGCTGCATCCCAATTGCGGGTGTGCATTTCCTCCATGCACACCACGCATTTTCTCTTCACATCAAATCTTCACCATGACAGAATTCCAGGGTAGAGAATAGTGTGTTACCTGCCAACTTCTTTGCCAGTTGTTTTGGGACAGAACATCACATTGAAGCCCTAATTTCATGGTAAGCTCAGGGTTAAAATGCTCAAACTAGAATTCACACCTAAGGAATTATAGTGACATTTTTTGACTGACATTGACACATTTACTAGATGGCTGTCTTTGAACTATTTGTGTTTCTATTTTTATCATCCTTTGTTTTATGTGACTTCAATGTCCTATTACTGTTTCCTAATTGGAATGAATTAATACAAAAGAAGAAACTTTTGAGTTTCTGTCGTTTAATCTGGTCCCAAACAAAAGAAACATTTATGGACTAGGGATTTTTTTTTCGCTGTTGTAGGCAGCACATTTAAATTGTTAATCTCAAGCAGTGGAGATGGTGAACGAGAAAGTTCTAATAGCAGGGTTTGCCAAAATGAGGTGAGGCCATAAAATAGACTATTATTCTGCAGCCTTTCAGTAGAAGAGGTGTGGCAGATTTTAAAATCTGACTAACAAAGTGGGTTGCATATTCTTAGAGAACAGTCCTTTTAAAACTTTCATTTGAGAAAGCCACGTTAGTGATGGCTTTAGATGGATGCATTAAAGAGAAGACACTTCCTGAGTCATGGGGCCTGTGCAAATGAGTTGACCTGCTTAATCTCTTCTAGTGACTATAATGAACCACAGAACTACCCTTCTTGTGAGGTGCCAGAGTTTTGTAATACAGAAATCATACAGCCATTATTCTTTTAAACCCGGTCCCAGCTTACAAACCAGAAAGCACAGATCCAAAGTGGGTGAGTGGGATACTCCAGCCTAGTACCTACAGGTCCCTTCTTAACCTGTTTAAAAGGAAGCAGTCACACCTAGAGGTAGAGTTTGTTAGAGAAGTTGCTCTAGTCTACAGGGTAACGATTCAGCTTCTCTTATTCTCTTGAATTGCGTTGTTCCGCTGTGGTAAGCTTGAGAGAAACAGCTGGAGGTAGGGCTTTCCTGCTAAGCCTATTATGTTTCTACTAGAAGAAAAGACGTTTGAGGCATTGTAGTAGAATGAACAGAAGAGAGGAGAAAGAGTAAAGGTAAAATTAAAGCAAAAGTTCTTCTGAAATTATTTAAAATAGAAATAGGACCAATAAAAGCTATTTGGTGGGGAATATAATTAACAAGACTGAGTAGGAGGTTTTGTCATTGAAACTTTTTGCACATGTGTGTTCTAGTTCATTAGAACTATCTGGAATGATAAATTGTCTGTTTGTTCCCTTTTGTTCACTGTCCGCTGCCTTCCCTCCTTTTCAGATCCTTCTTAAAAAGGTGACCATATTTTGATCTTCCTCACACACAGCTCTAACCTGTCACTCTCCTCCTCCAACAGTCTTTACTTGGTGCCCATAAAAGAGGCTAAAAGCTTAGAAGGAATTCAAGATCCTCTGTAGTACAGCCTGGTCTAACCAACCAAGTTAGACCACTTGGTTGCACTTCCTTTATGCTCTCTGCAGGTTACATTGAGCTGTTCACTTACTCTCTGCCTGCCCTGGACCTTCTGCTTCTCTCTTATATTGGTCCTTAGCTGTTACCAAATGCCCCCTCTCTGGTCATTTTTGTCATTCATGGCTTGGCTTAAATGATACCTCTTTTATGAAATCTTCCTGATTTCTTACCTTCCTGAAATCTTACCTTCTTTTTGTGGATTTCCCAATTACCAGGAGGAACTTCTTACTCCCCAAAACCTCCTGGTACTTTCTAGTACCTCTGTTATGATTTACTGCTCTCTGCCTTCATTAGAGTTATATGGTGTGTATGACTTACCTTTTCCCTAGACTGTCAGCAGGGCAGTATCCAATTTCACATTTATATCTACAGAGTTCTTGGAATCCTGAGTCAATCCTGGTGGCTATTGAGTCAGTGGGTATGGAAAATTTTCTAAAATGCAAAAATCATTGCCCTATACCCTCATTGGTATTTTGATTTGAAATTATAGATTACTTTTAAGTATCAGTAAAAATCAGAAAATTTTATTCAAAAAACATTCCTCCTCAGACTGAGAGGGGTATTCATATCAAATGCATGGGTATACAGCTTCCCGCATAGCGATGAGAATTCAGTCTTACCAGCACATTCATTTGTCCAACCAACAAGTTTTTAATGGACACCGTCCATGTGCCAGGTCCGGGTGTCCAGCCACAAACAGTGCCTGTGGGGCATTGTAAAAAGCACTCAGATAAGCAAGGATAGAAGCTGTGGAACCACATAGGATGGGCACATAACCCAGACCGGAATCAGGAAAGTTTTCCTTGCAGAATTGATACTTAAACTGAGGAGAAGTGAAAGTAGAGCAGAAATGAGGCTAACCAAGAAGTGAGTGGGATGGGGAAGTTTTTTTCCAAGCAGATAGAACAGCACAAGTGCAAAAGACCCAGAGAGAACATGGTTCAGCCAAGGAACTGAGAAATTCCCGTGAAGATAGTACAGGCAGTTGAATGAGTAAGAGACTAGCTGGATGGCAAAGGAAGTATATGGCCTTATTCCAGTCAAGGTGTTTGACTTTATCCTGAGGATAGTAGAACACGGACACTGGGTTTCACATAGGACAGCACATACCACCCCTGGCTGTAGGGCAAAGACTAAATTGGGGACGTGGGAGTTGGGGATACCCACTGGGAGCTGTTGGAGTCATGCAGGTGAGAGAAATGCTAACTAAACCAGGACAGTGGGGCTGTTTAGAGGGTGATTTGATTATGGGGGGAAAGGGAATTGAGGATGCTTCCAGGTTTCTGGCTTGGGTGACTGTTGAGTGGATGGTGGTGCCTTTCATAAAACTGGGAGACATTCAAGCTGTCTGCCTCAAAGCCCCTCAAAAACCTTGATGTGAGCCAAACAACCGGCTCTGTCCTGTGATTGTCAAGCCTTCTCGAGAGTGGTTCTTAAAACTTGAGCAGCATCAGCATCACCTGGAAAGCTTCCAAAAACCAGATTGCTGGGACTCCTCCCTAGGGTTTCTCGTTTAGGAGGTCTGGGGTGAGACCTGAGAATTTCACCTCTAACAAATTTCCATGTGACATTGGTCCAGATGCTTGAACCAGCTGCTTTAAAGTGAATATATGTCACTTTAAAGGGATCTTGTTAACATTCAGATTCTGAGTTTATTGGTGTAGATTAAGGGCTGAGATTCTTCAATTCTCACAAGCACCTAGGTGATTCTGTTGTGGCTGGTCCAGGAATCACACTTTGAGTAGAGTGGTGTTCTCAACCTTGGCTGCTCATTGGAATCATCTGAAAAGCTTTTTAAAAATTCTGATACCAGGGTCCCATGCTCAGAGACAATGATTTAATTGTTGTGTGATGCATCGCAGTCTCAGGATCTCTTAAAGCTTCCAGGTGATTCTGATAAGCACCAGGGTTGAGAACCACTGGTCTAGGTTAGAGGGACTTCATACCTCCACACAACTTAATAGAAGGAAGAATGGACCAACACTAGTGTAGTTAACACTTTTCTACACTATTTACCAAAAGTGTAGAAAAGTATTGCCTCCTCCTCTCACCTCAGAGAATATTATCTATGGATCAAATGGAGATTGAAGGACCAAATTAGAAACAGTCCCCAGTCTTTTATTTCTGGTAAAGAATATGCCAAACACAGGAATCTGTTAAATGTGGAAAACCTATAGTTTGCACTGTTTCAAGACATTACAATAATTAGCTAGCTCAGCTGTGTTTTAATTTCACTTTAGAGAAACAATATGAAGCTAGAAAGAGCTGTGAAAAATGTTCTGTGTGCATCTTTACTTGCAGAATTTATACTATTAATAGCTTTTCCCACTGACCCTTGTCACATCTCCCTTTTAGCTTCTTTGTACCTATGCAGTATTTCTTAAAAAGTCATTGATTTGCATTATTACAATGTAAGATACAGGGGGATCTTTATTTTTAATTTCTTAATGCTTAGACAACCAGTAGGCCACAACCATTGAGTGTGTTCTGGTTTGGTTGCATAAGTGAGTTACAAAGATGCTTTCAGAATACTCCCAACCTATAGGTAAACGAAAAATGAACAATGGCCACCACGGAATTGGTGATTGGGTCTCACTCCAGAGTGCTCTTAATTAACACACGATTCTAACAAGCATATTTATCTGGTTTCATATATAAATGAAGAGGAGACTGTTTGAGGTAGAAGGGCACTGCTCAGTGCCTGACATTAAAGGGAAAAGACAGAAAAACAAATGATTGGTGCAAAATCAGCTATTTACAGTCATTTATGAGTAGGAACAAAGCAACCCTACTTTCCCATCCACCATGATGAATATAATACATTATGGTGAATTAAAGATTTCTATATCAAAATCACATTTGGATTCTAGAAGGAATCCTCCTTAAAAATTTGGAAAAAATCTACTTGGAAGCTCCATATAATTTAGTCACATGTAAATTAAGTAGTATATAAAAATAAAAGTGTGTAAATAATCACATTTCTAATTAATTTGAATGTATCAAATGTAATGTGAATTTTTGAAATTAATATGTATGTACTTCTCTTAATTTAACAGCTTTTAACCTGGAGACTTGTCGGCTTATGGTTTCAATGCTGGATGTATCCTTTATCTTGATTGTTATCTATAATGTTTTTTTCTTGACAAAAAAATTTCCTAAAGGAATTAATCTCAGAAGTAATACTGGTAAACACAAAATGACCACTAAAAATCTTTCTGAAAAGCTTAATTCGCTTTTAGAATGTAATTTGGTGTGAAAAAGGAAGTTTAGTAAATGGAATGTTAGTTGTTTAGGAATTCAAGGAACCATCAAAGTAGAAAAAGTATAGAAACCAGAGTGTCAGGGAAGCTTTTTCGTTAACATTGATTGCTATGCCTGACTCACACCTGACCTTCAAGTAATGGGTTTTTTTCACTTCCCAATTATTGGACTCAGTTTAGCTAGTGCTGACCCTGTGGTGTATTCCATCCCACCTCTTTCTCCATAAGTGAAATCCTTGGGTCTTGGAGGACTAAACGAGAACGTTAGTGCCAAAGATGACCCTGGTATAGATGGGTAAACAGCATAGCCTGGGGCACCCAGAAAGTGCAGCCCAGTTCCAGTAACCAGACTGCTTTTTCCAGGTGGCTCACCATGGTGATGTTACTTCCTGTAATCAGATCACATAGGTTATCTTTTATTCACAGTAAAAATAGGTACTCAGAGGTTTTTCTCCATAGCTTCTTTTTATTATTTTTTATCATTGCCCTTTTTATATCATACAAAGAATATACAATAACTACTTTTTGACCATAAAGAACATTAAATTCCCCTTATCCTTGATCTTTCACTTAACCATTAGAAAATGTTCCAAATAAAGAAGCTCTGATCCTTGATTCTAGTTCAGAGAGATATGTCTGGCACAATGGGTTTCAATGAATTTAAAGAACTCTGGTCTGTACTGAATGGCTGGAGACAACACTTCATCAGTTTTGACAGCGATAGGAGTGGAACAGTGGACCCTCAAGAATTGCAGAAGGCCCTGACAACAATGGGTGGGTATGACTAACTAGAACTCTCCATTCATTGGTAGAAGTCAGTTTTTTATTTCTAAAAGTAAATGCTACTTGAAGGCAGTTTCTGTTTTCTTAGAAGTTGTATGTGTTCATAAAAATTAGTTCACAGTCTTAAAAAATTGCATCTGATTCTTTTTAAATGGTTAAGTTTTTGTTTTTGTTTGCAATCCTTTAACTTTTTTACTGGATGATTTTTTTTTTCTTTTCAGGATTTAGGTTGAGTCCCCAGGCTGTGAATTCAATTGCAAAACGATACAGCACCAATGGAAAGATTACCTTCGATGACTACATTGCCTGCTGCGTCAAACTGAGGGCTCTCACAGGTGTGTTCTTGAGATCATGTCTTCACCACAAGCCAAGAAGACAGTTTTTATGACACCCATTTCATTTTTCAGTACTCCTGAACTTTTATTCTTTCCATTCAATTTTTTTCTTGCTTTAGTAGATTTTTAACATTACTGGTAAGCATAGCTAGGAGAATAAATTTGTTATTTCAGAATTTTAGATTAGTTATTAATCTGCCATTAAAATAAGCTTAACTAAATTTTACTAAAATGTTCCAAAACATAACCAGGTAATTTTGTACATTTTGGTCAGATTATGATTATGAGTGATTTCTCCCTAGAATGTGAAATATTTGAAAAGTGTGAAAGTAAATCCTTTTCAATAGGTCATAGCTAAAATGAGTAGGATATTTGATCACAGCCCACTTGTACTATTAGGGACACGATCCATCTATTTCCTAATTAAGTAATATCTATGTTATTAAGAAGTTTGAAATTCCATGTTTTCATCACAAGTAATGGCCTCAGAAGTTGCACAGCTTTTACTGACTTTGGGATAAGGTATTTTCTTCCAGCTCCACATTGTAAGAGATAGCTGGCTGACTTCTGCCTATTTTATTACTTTGTTGCATATTAAATCTTTCAGTATCTATAATATAATTGACTGCTTTGATCTTTTGTTTGTATTGACTGGTTATACAATTTAAATGTTACTGAAATTTGAACACAATGCCAAAATAATTAACTATAGTGATTTTAGAAAAGCTACTTAAAGAAAAAATGTACATTTTTCTGTGTTGTCTTACAGACAGCTTTCGAAGACGGGATACTGCTCAGCAAGGTGTTGTGAATTTCCCATATGATGATGTAAGTCTCAGTAAATTAAGAGCTAAGTAGATGGATAAGGTGTACACAAGATGGGCATTCCTTCTGAAGTTAGCTGTCAAGAATATCTAAAAGATGCCAGAGAAATCAGAGATTAAACGATCAGCAGGAGTTATCATCCAAAATTTGTTAATTTCATTCATTCATCTTACCCATAGTTATACCACTATTTGATTTGTATTCAGAGACCTGCGTTCAAGATCCAGCTTGTTAACATTTATTAGCTGGGTCACTTAAGCAGGTTTCTTAACTGCTCTGTTTGAATAAAGAGGATGTAGTAAAAATATCTTCCTCGCTGGGCTGATATAAGATTTCTATCAGAAATATCCTTGAAAAACACTATGCAGATATTGTGTCTGCTTTTGCCTTCTATAAACAAACCATCTCAATTATTGAGAAGCAGTTTTAACGGCTCAAAGCTGTACTTTGTACACCTGTGTTCTTCATTGATAATGTAAGGCAGGTACCAACTTAAATCCCAATTTAAAACAAGTTATGTACTAAATAGCCATGCTAAATATGGTAGCTTAAAGCCAAATAGCCACTGTTAACATAACCAAGTGCCATCTTTAATGGCATTAGTTGGACATACGTAACAAAGCTAGGGAGATATTTAGTCATTTGGTCAGTTTTTGCTTAGCCACTGATTCTAAAATATAACTTTTAGAATTGAAATCACTGTAATCACTGAATATTCTAAAATGTTTTTCATTGCAAAATATTAAGATGCACATATTTTCAGTTTAGCAGCTGCTGCAATTTTTAATATACTTTTAAAAGGCTGAGTGTGTGTGTCAGTATGCTTATTTCTTCTGCTTAAAGGTATGATCTCTTCAGTGTTACTTCTCAGTTGACAGTCCCATCACTGTTTCCAGAGATTGAGAGGCTGCCTGGGGAATAGAAAGAGCATGGGCTTCAGCCTCAGATTGAGCCACTTAAAAGATTTCTAAACATCCTGATCCTTCGTGTCCTTTTCTCTAAAATAGGCATAATCAGCTTGGCCTTGTGGAAGAGCTGCAAGGATTAGCAGTACCTTAAAAATCTTACCAGTGGCTGGGCGTGGTGGCTCATGCCTGTAATCCTAGCACTCTGGGAAGCCAAGGTGGGATCGCCTGAGGTCCAGAGTTCGAGACCAGCCTGAGCAAGAGCAAGACCCCGTATCTACTAAAAAGAGAAAAAAATTAGCCAGTCAACTAAAAATAGAAACAAAAAATTAATGGGGCGTGGTGGCTTGCACCTGTAGTCCCAGCTACTTGGGAGGCTGAGGCAGGAGGATCACTTGAGCCCAGGAGTTTGAGGTTGCTGTGAGCTAGGCTGATGCCATGGCACTCACTGTCACCCGGCCAAAAAAGCAAGACTCTGTCTCAAAAAAAAAAAAAAAGAATCTTACGAGTGTTGGGGAAGTAAAAAAACTGATACAAAGAGCAGAATCTATTGCTGCATGTTTAGTGGGGAAACCAACATTTCAAATACCAATGCTTCTAAACTCAGGTTTCTGAGTTGCCAATGACTGGTCAGCTGTTCTGTTTCTGTGCATACATATATTTGCATAGCAGGATTTAATTTAATAAAGCAGATTTTCAGAGAAGAAATTGTTTAAAGGTGCTTCATTTAGAGTAGTCAGGTAATACTATACAGTTTGGAAGTTCTCATGTGATACAACAGTATAAACTCCTGTTAATTGTATTTTGGGGTACCTTTGACCACAACTATTTCTAAAGTCTTAGATATTATTTGGAATTTAAATAATTCCTTATACATTGGAGTAATATCTTCTTCCTGTTAGTTTTGATGTGAGAATCCCATTGAATTTTATACGAGACTCCTTCCCTAAAAGAAACTTCCCATTTATCATTTACTCATACCTCAGAAAATTGTATTCTTACCCATAATTCAAATTAGAAAATCAAAACATAAGCTGCCTAAAGATAGGCTATGGTGTACTGTTTTGAGGTCAGTAGAATAATTCTGACTTTTCTCTCTTTCAGTTCATTCAGTGTGTTATGAGTGTTTAAATCAAGAAGCTGCATGAATATGATCGACATTCCAACTGGAGTTCTTCACCCTTACTCTTTGCCTTCAGTAATGTGTGTAAACTTGCATTGCCACTTTCCCTTAACAGCTAGTGTAAAGGTTTATTACTTTATGTACAACTATTGTTTTTAGTTTTGATAATAAATTCTTTGGAATTTTAATAATATAAAATCAATGGTCTTTTACACCATTTAGAACTTCCTTGAGCCATGATCAATCAATCATGCCTCATTTTCTTGCTAACCCTATTTTATGTAAATTTATGTATGCAAAATGTTTAAGGCACATTATTTTTGACTGTGAGAAACTAATAGAAACTTTTAATCAGACTACAGCTGTTATCTTTTGTCTCTTGGAGGGCCTTTAATGCGGTATTAAAAATTTTATGTGTAAAGTATTCTTATATAAATGATTTAGACTCACTTGGATGAAAAAAAATGATAATCTTTGTCAGGCTTCACCTTAGTAGAAATTTAGCACAGGCTTTAACACTTACAGCTATTTTAATGGCGTTATGAATGAATAAGGGAATGCGAATATTATTTTCTGCCTCTTTGAAAATCTTCTGAATAATTTGAGTGGCAGATAACTGTCACTGAGGCCCTCTTTGTCATCATCCATTTAAATCTTTAACTATACTTAAAAATTGTGTACATTATAAACTTAACTATATAAAAAAGATTAGTAAGACAAAAACTAAAGGAATATATAAAATATTAACTATAGTTATTTTTTGCTAATGGTATTCTAGGTGACTTTAATTGCCTTCTATATATTTCAGTATTTTCCAAATTTTCTTTAATGTGTATGTTTTCCTTTTAAAATTAAAAGATGTTAATTTTTAAAATATTGATATATTTTGATAGGCCATGTGTTCACAAATTTAAAAATATACACATCAGGAAGACTGGAAAGAGTGTACCAAAATGTTGATGTAGCTAACACTGGGAGTCAGGATCATGAGTCCATTTTCTCCATTCCTACTACTTTTCCAAATATTCTTTTTTTATATGCAGGTATTACATTTGTAAGGAAAAAATTTTTAAAAAGTTTAAGCCATAGGTTTTCCAGTAAGATCTGGATTCTAATGCTGGCTTTGCCTCTTACTATATGGTTTGGTCATTGTGGATAACCACAAGAGTCTCAGTGTCCCCATCTTTGAAAAGGAGATAATACTTACCTCTTGGGGTAGTTCGAATTTGAAAAAGTATGTCGATATGACAAGCACCAAAAATGTTTCAAAACTGGCCTGGTTTGGTTTTTTTTTTTTTGCAAGAGTTTAACAGATAAAAAATAAAATTAGTCTGTTAGTCTGTTTTCTCCTTGCTAGCAGAGTGTCTGTCTTATTCTAGGGCACAATGTGAGTTACCATTCATCTGAACAATTAGTTGTCAACCAATGAAAATAAAACATTTTTTGCCTCATTTCACTAATATATTTTTTCAAATATTGCTAAAATATTCATTCAATATTTATTCAACCCTAACATATAATTACGTAGCTATGCCCAGGTTACGTATCAGCATGTGAAGCAGCCTGCTGTATATTACACAGTGACTCTAGGTTTCATACCTGTATATTGTCTGTGAGGCCACAAAGCTTTGCTTGAGCCTGGGCTGTCCAGAAGTGGACCACAAGGGGCTCAGAGGATCAGGATGCAGAGAGCTCACCTTCAGAGTCCCAGCACCTGCTGTTTGTTTCAACTCACCAGGATCTTCTGAGGAAATCATAATTTAAGGAAATGGTAATTTCCTGGATGAGGGTAAGCAGCAGGGAAGAAGGCCCTTGCTGACCCAAGGTTATGGGCCATATTTGAACCATCCTAATGCTCTGATAAGTCCCAAGGTGTGCTGCATCAATCATGGTTCTGAATTTGCTTTTGGGTAAGTGCTAAAGTAGCATTACAAAACTGTGCCTCGAATCATTCATTTAATTCAATTTAATTATTGAGACCTTGAAACAAACCTCCTTACCTCCTCCACTTCTTTCAGTTTCTTTCCAAAAGCATGGAGCATAGTCTTCAGTGGGTTCCTGCAGTTAGTTTCCTTCCCCTTGACAAATTTAACGTAGCCATCCCCTTTAATTACAGCCAAAGTCTTCCTTACAAGTGAATCTCATGTTGTCTTATTTCTGTTTTTATGCTGGGTTCTGTGTTTCATTCATTGTATACTTCTAGTGCCGCCTCACTGGCTACTTTAAAACTGTTTCCTGATCTGTTTATTTTTTCTTAAAGTGTCTAGGTGGAGCATGGTAAAGCTGTGAGCTCAAACTTGAATAGTTCAGTTATTTAAAGAATTAAGTTCCTCAGATCACTCCAACTTGAGATTTAATTTCACCTTGGAGATGTGTGCTTTAGTCTTGTGCTTCAAGAGAATCATGATTTATAAAGTACTTATAACACATTTCACATGCTTCTGTAGGAATGTGGCTGCCGGAGGTTTGGTGCTTTCTGGGGACAGCTGGTATACATTTGTACCACAACAGTCCTATTATATTAAAGCTCTCGCCTCTACTGAGCCAAATTGGAGTTTAGACTGTACTTCAGCATGATGTTCCAGGGGTAGGTACCATCAGTCCGTGAGATGTCACGTGAGCTAAAACTTCTGCTATCTGTGAATCAGACTTTGCTTTGGCACAACTGAGTGTATTACTGTTTCAGTGTTCATTTAAGTCAATTATTATATGCCTAAAATCTTATAAATACAAGAAATGGAGCTATATGTAATCACTATAAGCTTTTTAAATCTCATAATAAATGTACAAACCCTTTGTCAATGACTTCCTTCTATTTTTCTCACATTAAAACAGCACCTTAACTACTTATAACTGCTTTTGAGCTGAAGGCAAAGAAACTGCAAATGCCAGAATGATGACTGGGAGGTATGTTGTTTAGGCAATGGACTCAAGAACCTAATCTGATGCTTTAGAATCAATCCAGCACAAGTGAGCTTGTTAATTAAGCACTGCTGTCTGCGCAGTAGGACAGGACATAGGAAATGGATCCTCCTTAGGATGAGGAGGAAATTTTATGAGGAGAGGCAAGTGGATAAGTGGAGGAAACTACTTTTGCCACTCAGATGAGGAAACTGTTCAACAAATTAAGCACTCAGACTTCACTAACAAATTTATATTTCTCATCATGTTAACTCCCAAATAGGCCCCCCACAAAGCTGCTGAAAACTGGCTGGGAGAAAAGAAAGGGAGTCATGCATCAAAATAACATAAATCTTTTATTGAAAGTCACTTTATTGATGTTACAATGAGAGTAACATAGAAAACTGTGGTATCTTATTAGTGAATACTAATAAAATTGTGCCAGAAATTTGAATCTCAAGATACAGTGACCTTTAAAAACAGCAAGATCTTGTTTACTTACAAGGTGAGAACAGTTTTATAACTTGAACAGCCATAAAACAAATCACACTCAAGAAAGCAGTTGCCATATACATTTCTGTTGGTGTTTGCCAAAACCCAGTAATTTTTAAAATAGCTTAAGAATCTGAAGTGCAGAGTAGCAGAGAAATGTTAAAATGGTGCGAATCTAAATATATACACATGATTACCTGATTAGCGAAAGTGAAACCATGCTACAATTAACACTCCCATGGGGTGGCTTCCACTACCTGCAGATGGACATTGCCTGTTGAAGATGATCGATGTGGAAAACACTAGCGCAGACTTACACTGGCCAACAGAAACTGGTAGAACACGCAGTTTCTGAAAGAAGTCTTTTTGGGATGTTAGTTTGGAGGGGCAAGTCTCCCAGCAAGTTAAAAAAGGAGTACATGCTTAGTTATTTTGAATAAACCTTTTGTTAAGCATTTTTGTAGTCAGTGTTTTTTTAAGAAAAAAAAGTTTTCCATACAAAACAAAGGTGCTGGGTCATTTTTACACTTTAAAAAGACTGGTTATAGAATCACAGTTTTTTTGTGCTGGATTAGAAAACAAAAGTGGGGTTTCTAATTAGGCAGTGATACAAATGTATAATTTAGCAGGAGCTCTTGTATTATTAGTATTAATTCATATCAGCATTTTCTATATTGAGTTATCTGGTATAATTTAGCACCGCTATATTTAAAGATTTGGGGCTGTTTGCATGATGTTAGAGCTTAACCATCAAAACACAAATCATAGTCTGGAAATTCATAAGAGGCTAGGCCCTAAGGTGAATGCAGATTAGTATTATATATGTATTTTCAAACAATAGAGGAAAATACCCTCCATAAACTCTTTGAAACTTTATCGATGATTTTGTATATGCCTTAACAAGATGGCTTCGTCTCATTGTATGCCTTTTTCTAAAACAAAACGCAACACACATTTTTGCCTGGTTTTGATTTCAAGAACATGAAATGATAATCACCTGACCAAAACCCTGCCAGCCTTGAAGCACCTCCCAGTATGATACAAGTTCTATGAACAATGCAACAGGGACACTCAAGGTGGAGTGACTGGCCCATCATGGACTGCACCATGAGGTATTTACAGAGCCAACACTCGGTGAAAATGCAAAGCACACACAGTCTCTCTTAGGCACCCAGCACCTCTCTCCCCACCACGCCCCCAGTGACCACTCACTTGGCTTCAGGGATCTTCATGTGGCTGTCCATCTTGCTCCTATGCCAGGACTAAATGCCTCATGCCCTTGCAAAAGTTACTGCTGCTTCTCTCCTCCCATCCTGAAATTCACACTCTTAGGACCCATCTATCAGTGACTTCCAAAGTTGCATAATCCATGCCAATGTGCCAACTGGAGACTAAAGATGCCTGCCACCCCTACTCTGCACCCCTGCGGTCCTCCTAAGTGCCACTTTAGCCAAAGTAGGGACTGGGCTCCACAACAGTGAAAATTCCTAATTAGGAGGAAAGGGCTGCACAACTACTGAAGAGGGAGCTACTTTAAAAGTAGGAAAGTTCTGGAAGCATCTCTCCGCTCTCATAGTGAGGATGCTTACTGTTTATCAGGCTATGGATATAAAAGACCCAAATACTAAATTCAGCAGGTTTTTGTTTTTGAATGTTTGTTTTGTTTTTCTGCTTACAAACAACCACAAGATACTCCATTTTGGGGACTCTAACAAAGCAATGAGTAAAATGTGAATAGAAATACTATCTTCTGTTTTCTGAAGTCTTGGTACATTTTTGCTCTACATCTGCAGGTGTGGCAGAAAAGCTCCTCTTGGAATAAAAGCACCTGCCCCACAGAGCATATGCTACTAGCACGTGCCAACAATTCCCAGCAGGGGTACTTTAACAGCACAGTTGCTCACATACATCCAGTTGGGCCGCTGCCTCTCAGCTGATCTTCCTAAGAGCAGACTGGGCACCTCACAATACAATAAACAGAGGAAGCTGTTTATGAAAGTCCTTAGTTCTCTGACACTGGGAGAAAAGCTGCTCATCCAAAATCAGAGTAGTCTTTTGCATTCAGAAAATATGTCAGAGAAAGGAAAAAAAGTTTGAGCCCCACATTAAGCTCTATTATTCCATAGAAATGTTTGCTTCTTATATAAAGCTAGTAGAGCAAGAAGGAGAAATTCATCTTGACTTCATACATTTAAGGGAGGGGAAGTATTTAGGTGGCAATTTTAGAGGAAAACATAAAAGTGAAAGGAAAAAGAGATACTTGAGCATAAAAAGTAGACATTATACTGCAAATGGGAGTCAAAGTGTTTTATGGAAAATTCATGCCAACTTACCAACTGGACGGATGATATTTACAATATGCTGCCCATATGGGGAGTCCAGTGGCAGCAGCCAATGGTGCCCTAATCAGGCCGTGCAGGCAGCTGTCTTGCCTCTCTCATTCCTATTGGTTCCAACCTTCATTTCCCCTTTCCCATATACTCTGCAAGCTACTCAATATCTTGCCAATAAATTCCCTTTCCTTTAAGTAAAATAAAGTAGTCTTTTCTTTAGATAAGGTTTTATTATCATGTTGAATATAATAACATTAAGAAATATTTAGAGCACTATATATATAGGTTAAAATAGAACTACATGACAAAGGGAAATGAATGGATGAAATGAATAAATGAACAAACAGTTTTGAAACACTGAAACAAGTGAATAGAAATACCGTATTTCCTCTGGCTCAAAGGTAACTGTAAAAAGTAAAATAAAATCCAAAGAAAGGTAACAGGTAAAGTAGCCATAAGAGATTTGGGACAATGGGCAGGATTAAATTATGCAAATACATAGGGGAATCAAAAAAAAAAATAAGTCTTATGAAATTCTAACATAAATAGTCCTCTGGAAATGCACAGAATGTCTAATTTTATCTTTCTAGCAACTTCTTTTAGAAACCTTATTAATCCTATATTCAGAAATTCTATGCTAGACTAACTTTTATGTACAAACACAATTTTAAAAGCCTTTTTAAAGCAAGAGGGAAAAAAGAGAAATTATAGCATCATTTAATAAAGCAAATTGAAATTATTTTTCAATATCAAGCTGAAAAATAAGTTTGGCATTTTAAGCCTATATTTGCTTTATTAGTCAACATTTTTTTAAGGAACAACTCTAATGATAGGTTATTCCTAACTGAGGTGCTGGGTTACTTTAAAACTACAGCAACTATAGCAAATTGAAAGCCCTCATTATGCTGCACTGTCTGAAAAGTACTGATTTATTCCTTTCCACAGATTGCCTGTGCCCTGGGGATCATTTTCTAGCTTGCACAGTTCAGAAAAGGATGCCACTTCCCATCTAAAGAAAGAGTGGCTGGATGTGGAGGGCAGTTAGTCCGTCCAATCTGTTCCTTAAGGGATGCCTGCTATCCCACACCTCCCTTGTGGACACTTAGTGGTGATAATTAAATGTTCCTTTAAATCAGGGTTTACTGCACTGTAATGACTATGGATGAATGGAACAGCTCAGGCAGCAGGGTTGGCAATCTGCAGTCTTATTTGATGCACGAAACTTTAGAAAGAGGGGGAAAAGGCATACAATAGAACATAAAGGCCAAATAACTGCTCTCCTCTGCTTAGTAATGATCCTGTAGTGGACTGGGAAATATAAATATTAGTTGCATGATACAAATTGCTATGTGGCCTCAACGTTTCTCTCCAAAATAGATATTTAAAAAGAAATAATGTTGTGCTTGTACTTAGTGCCATGGGTCCATTCTATCTATCTCAGTGGATGAAAAGTCATTTAGATATAATGCCTCTAGGACACCAACCATGAGTAGACATATAGATACTTCTTGAAACTACCCCTTGAAACTATAAATCTGTGAAAGAATTCCACAAATGGCTCTAAGAATGTTTAAACATGGGAGATAGACTCCCAGAATAGAACATTAAAGCAACTGTATTTCTAAAATCATAAGCTCTGCAAATAAAACAAAAACATTTTTCCTTCAGTTCCATATGAAGGTTATTACCAATGAGGACAATTACAAACTATTAATATATACTTCTAGAGCAACCATGTCTCCCCCAAAAGGCACATGATGATGATTTTCATTTGAAATAATAACTTCATGTAAAAAATAACTGAAGTGAGGAAAGACAGAGGAGGATGGATGGATGGATGGATGGATGGATGAATGATAGAGATCTGTTGATTACTTAACTAGCCATTTGTGGATTCTTTCAAATTAGGGCTTGTGTAAACTACAACTAGGAAGCATATTTACATGAGGCACCTTACATTCAAATCTATAAACTCTTTCATAGTCAAAATAAACCTTATAACATTAGCCTTTTATACACTCAATACCAGAAAACATTCAGTGCACATTAAAGTGATCTTGGCCAAAAGTCACTTTATTTGCTACATCTTTCAATCTGTCTGCCCTTCTGTCCTTGGCTTGAGCTATGTGGCAATGTTGTCCAACAGTCACCTAAACCTTGGTCTGATGGATTGTTTTACTGTAGTATCAATAATCACATCCCTTCCTGGCATGAAAAATGCTGTTTCATAATGTATAATTTTGTATGATTAAATTGCCTTTCAAACATTTTCAAAGACTTTCAGAAGAGAGGTCCATTATGGAAGACATCAACACACAGAGTATAAAATGCTGCC
Organism: Cheirogaleus medius; assembly: GCA_008086735.1. Taxonomy (NCBI): domain Eukaryota; kingdom Metazoa; phylum Chordata; class Mammalia; order Primates; family Cheirogaleidae; genus Cheirogaleus; species Cheirogaleus medius. The sequence goes on from VBSM01002217.1 coordinate 48,240,203, forward strand.
TTCTAACGTGGCTCTTCAGTTTGGGCATCTAAGATGATTACAAATGGAGATGAAATGGATTTTTGTCCATAGACACTACGGGGAGAGATCAAATTTAGAGTATTTCTGAAATCTTGTCTGCAGATTCCATTCCTCTCAAGAAAAAACAGAGAAGAGGAGGAAATCGGAAGTACAAGTCACAGCAGATCATATGATCGATCCCATCAATTTCAGACCTCACTAGGTTAGCTTTCTTTGGGAATGACAGAGCTGCATCATAACAGCTGTCAAACTTTGGTTTTAAAGAAAGGGGCTTTGAACATAGAATTCTCACTTTCCTATGGGCTAAAAAATATACAATATGTGGTTCAAAACATCAGATTCTTTCCCCTGCCAGCTATTTGTATAACTTCACAGTTGCTGAACCTTTGTGGCTTTAGATTTCATTTAACCCTGTATGAACTGTAAGGCTTCCCAGCTCAGAAAGAAGAACCTTCCATCGTCTTGCTTCAAAGTCAGTGCAGAATGACTTGCTGGGACTCACATCCCAGTGATGATAAGTATCCTTAATCAACAATGTAACATTTGTTTTTGTTAAAACAAGTCATTCATTTCACAGATAAGGGTGGCTAAAAAGGTTCCTTGAAACAGTTTTGTTTCCAGGAACAAAACTTCAGGCCACAAAGGGTTAGCATATTGGTAAGTTGGAAGCTACCTGTTCACCAGCATCCGTGGTGTCATGTGTCTTTGGTGCACTTGCTTAATCTCAGCAGGATACACTGCTGAGAGGCTCAACAGCCTCCAGGGTGAGACCAGCAGATGCACTCTGGTACTGAAGGATAACAGCTGCTGAGGCAGGCACTGTATGCCCCAAGAAAGAAGTGGATAGGCTGGATGATTCCCAGGGAGCAGCTGCACTACTGGACTCCTGCTTCAGCAAGCTGTGGGAGCCAGAAGTTTTGCTGGGCATTTTGTTCTCCCACTCAATTACTCAGTAAAACTGCCTCCAGACTGTACACAGTTTAAAGGGATGTCACATGTTTTGGACAAATACCAATTATAAAGAGACACATTTACAGCATTGACCACTATATTTACAACATCACCTGCTTAAAATCTTTGAAGACCATTGGATGGATGACAATGATGCGACTGTGACTGACTGTTTTTAGGCATTTGGCAAAATACACTTGTGTGTAACAGCTGCTTTTTTTAAGATTTAAAAATGTTTACATATATACAATTGTCCTTGTATGCTGATATAAATATGAAAAGTAAAAAACAAAACAAAAATAAAAATACATGTTTACAGTTAGCATATGAGATATTGGCCTCTCAAAGCTTTAAAGTCCTGCAGAAGAATCCTATATGCCTTAGCCCTGCATGCTAGTTTCTAGTATAGGATGTTGTTTCCTTAAATATAGAAAACAATAAACAGAAGCTTCATGCATATAGCATTACTGTTTACAATGAGGATGTGCTTCAGAATGTCAAGTTCTGAATCCACTATTGTCCCTTAGGAAACTTGCTACATTTGGGTCTTGTGAGTTAATTTTATTGTTATTTCTACATATTATCTGTCATGCAGATTATCCATTAACATACCAGTACCTTTACTGTTCCATGTTATAGTGTAACATTTCAGTAATTCTTTTCATGGTTCAGTTAAATCCTAAGCCAATGACAAAAAGAAAATGGTATCCAGATGTGAGATTTGGCTTCCTCTCCTCTGTGGCATCTTGGAGGGCCTTCGTATTGTCTGAAGAGCAGATAGATTTGCAGTGATTCCATGAGGCTGGATTTCTATAAAAGTTGAAGTAAACAGTTTCGATGGGTCACATGTAAACAGTTGATCTTAAATGGATGTCTCCCATAGCTGCACAACAGAGAAAAGCAAAATTGCACAATGTAAAATCAGGAAGCAGATGTATTCTGAGCTATGAAGATGAAAAAGATTCAGTGACTCCATCTACATGTATGTGACGTGGATGCACACTCTTGCGAAGTCTGATAAATGGATAAAAAAAAGAGAAGATCAACATTACAGTGTAACTGGCCACAATAGAGCTTGGACATCAATGAAGGTAATCATTCTTTGGTTTTATCTTGCTGGTCTGCCTCTCTAAACTCTACTGTATCTCAAATTCACATAATGGATGTATTTTAAGAGTGTTGTGTGACAGAGTGGTAGTGTGATTAAGATGTAAAAGGTAACAAGATTTAAATAAAACTTTTGGTGCATCCTATTTTTATAAAAATAATCAACATCTCCATATTTGTTTTTAAATTTGGCTTTTTTTAAATATAAAAGGTTGTTAAATTGTGCCAAACCTTTTGCTATATTCTTTTAATATTATAGATTTTTCAAGTGTCCTTTCCTTGTGTCTGAATTCCACCCCCATCTCCAAGACACTGATCTGATTTTCTGGCACAGGTTCCTATTCCTAAAATCCTACTGGGTATTATGAGCCAGTGAAAGCCTGAGTAAGCACATTAGGCATGGAAAAGACACAATTTACTTAATGTCTGGCATTTCCAGGTATGTTAAAAAAAACTGACAGGGGACGGAGCAAGATGTCCAAGAATTGAAACCTTCAGCCATCAACTCTCCTTAGGAACACCAAATCCAACAACTAGCCACACAAGCAAACACCTTCAAAAGAACCAAAAATCAAGTGAGCGATCATACTACTTCGTTTTAATGTTATATCAGGGAGAGAGGCACTAAAGAGGGCAGAGAAGACAGTCTTTGTTTCCTACATCACCTTTCCCCATCCCCTGGCAGAGCCACAGTGCCCAGTGGAGAGAGAATCTGTGTGCCCAGGAGAGGGAGAGTGAAATAATTGTGAGACTTTGTACTGAAACTCAGGGCCACGCCAGAACAGGGGAACATAGCACAGGGTAGAATTCTGCCAATGCCAACAGAGAAAGCATTTAGACGAGCTGAGCAAGACAGAAATTTCTCCTCACCGAAACCGGAGTTCCAGCTAGCTCCACTACCGGCTGACAAAAAGCAGCCTAGGGCCTGGACTAAATCTGTAAGCAGACGGGCCACAGTGTGGGCAATTCCTACAGCTGTGCTGGCTCAGAGCCAGTAGACTTGGGGTTCATGTGACCCAGTGAGACACCAGCAGTGGCAGCCAAGCCAGTGCCTATGTCACCACCACCATCCCCAACTCCAGGCAGTGCAGCTCAGGAAGTCGTCTTCCACTTAGGCAAAGGAAAGGGAAAAGTTCAGGGGACTTTGTTTTGCAACTTGGGTACCAGCTCAGCCACAGTAAAGTAAAATTCCAAGCAGAATCCAGAGGCCTCTGAGTACAGGCCTCGGTTCCTGGAAGGCATTTCTGGACCCACCCTGGGCCAGAAGGAAACGTGACCCTGAAGGGAAGGACTGAGTACTGGCAGGATTCACCACCTGCTGACTGAAGAGCCCTTCCCCTCGGGCTTTGAATAAACACCAGAGGTAGCCAGGCAATAGTCACCAGGGGCTTTGAGTGAGACTCAGGTGGCTTCAGGTGTGACCTGGCACTGGTAGCCACAAGGGAATACCCACCTCACTCCTCCCCCAGCTCCAGTAGCCCAGCAGAGAGAGTGAGAGTCTTTGCCTGGCAATCCAGGGAATCCTCCCCTATCTTACCCAAGTCCACCAAGGCAGTACCATCAAGAGTCATTACTGTTCATGTCCTTTGCCCACTTTTTGATAGGGTTGTTTGAATTTTTCTTGCTGATTTTCCTGAGTTCTAAATAGATTCTAGTTATTAGCCCTTTATCGGATGTGTAGCTTGTGAAAATTTTCTCCCATTCTGTGGGTTGTCTGTTTGCTCTCTTGGCAGTTTCTTTGGCTGTGCAGAAGCTTTTTAATTTGATCAGGTCCCATTTATTTATTTTTGTTGCTGCTGTGATTGCCTTTGGGGTCTTCTTCATAAATTCTTTGCCTAGGCTAATGTCTAAAAGAGTATTTCCAATGTTTTCCTCTAGAATAATGGCCAACAAACGTATGAAAAAATGCTCAACATTTCTAATCGTCAGGGAAATGCAAATCAAAACTGCAATGAGATATCACTTATCCCCAGTAAGAACGGCCTTTATCAAAAAGTCCCCAAACAATAAATGTTGGCGTGGATGTGGAGAGATAGGAACACTCCTACACTGCTGGTGGGACTGCAAAGTAGGTCAGCCTCTGTGGAAAGCAATATGGAGATACCTTAAAGCAATACAAGTAGATCTACCATTTGATCCAGCAATCCCATTACTGAGTATCTATCCAATAGAACAAAAGTCACTCTATGAAAAAGACACTGCACTCAAATGTTTATAGCAGCACAGTTCACAATTGCAAAGTTGTGGAAACAACCCAGGTGACCATCAATACACGAGTGGATTAATAAAATGTGGTATATGTATACTATGGAGTACTATTCAGCTTTAAGAAACAATGGTGATATAGCACCTCTTGTATTTTGCTGGATAGAGCTGGAACCCATTCTACTAAGTGAAGTATCTCAAGAATGGAAAAACAAGCACCACATGTACTCACCAGCAAACTGGTACTAACGAATCAACACCTAACTGGACATATAGGAATAACATTTATCGGGTGTTGGGCAGGTGGGAGGGTGGAGGAGGGGATGAGTATATACAAACATAATGAGTGAGATGTGCAACATCTGAGGGATGGTCATGCTTGAAGCTCTGCCTCGGGGGTTGGGGGGAAGGGCAATATATGTAACCGTAATATTTGTACCCCCCATAATATGCTGGGGAAAAAAAAAGAGTCATTACTGGGCTTCGGGCACACTCAGTACTGATACTGTTGCAGTGACCAAAGACTTAGATCACAACACTCAATTCCCTTTGAATTCCTGGAAAGCCTTCTCATGAATACTGCAAAGATTAAAATAAATACTTAACTCTTCAATACTCAGACATCAATGAACATCCATAAGCATCAAGAATAGCCAGGAAAACATGATCTCACCAAACAAACTAAATAAAGTACCAGTGACCAATCCTGGAGTAATGGAGACATGTGACCTTTCAGACAAAGAATTCAAAAGAGCTGTCCTGAAGAAGCTCAATGAACTTTAATAAGGCAACACCGAGAAGGAATTCAGAAGCCTATCAGAGAAATTTAACAAAGAAAATGAAATAATAATTTTAAAAAATCAAGCAGAAATTCTGGAGCTTAAGAATTCAGTCGACAAACTGAGAAATGCATCAGTCTCTCAACAGCAGAATTGACCAAGTAGAAGAAAGAATTAGTGAGCCTGAAGACAAGCTATTTGAAAATATAGTCAGAATAGGAAAAAGAAAAAAGAATGAAGCATGCTAAGAAGATCTAGAAAACAGCCTCAAAAGGACACATCTAAGCATTAGTGGCCTTAAAGAGGAGGTAGTGAGAGGGATTGCAGTAGAAAGTTTATTCAAAGAAATAATAAAGAACTTTCCAAATCTAGACAAGGAGATCAATATTCAAGTACAAGAAGTTCATAGAACACCAAGCAGATTGAACCCAAACAAGACTACGTCAGGCATTTAATAACCAAGCTCCCAAAGGTCAATGATAAAGAAAAGGTCCTAAGGGAAGCCGGAAAAAAGAAACAAAATAACATATAGAGGAGCTCTAATACATTTGCAGCAGACTTCTCAGTGGAAACCTTACAGACCAGGAAAGAGTGGCATAATATATTCAAAGTGCTGAAGGAACAAAACCTTAACCTTACAATATCATATCCTGCAAAAATATCCTTCAAACATGAAAGAGAAACACAGACTTTCTCAGACAAACAAAAGCTCAGGGATTTCATCAACACCAGACCTGTCCCATAAGAAGTGCTAAAAGGAGTTCTTTAATATGAAAGAAAAGCATATTAATAAACAATAAGAAATCATCTGAAGGTATACAACTCACTGGTAACAGTAAGGACAAAAACACAGAATATTCTGTTGCTGTAATTGCAGTGTATAAACCACTTACACCTTCCTTACTAGGAAGACTAAAAGGCAAACCTATCAAAAATAACTTTTTGAAAGATAGTTTAAAAAGATATGGATGGAAACAACAAAAAGTTAAAAAGCAGGGATAGTAAAAGGGTAGAATTTCTGTTAGATTTCCCTTTATTCATTTATTTATTTGTTTGTTTGTAAGCAGGTTGTCATATGCTTAAAATAACTGGTTATAAAATGTTTTTTTGCAAGCCTCATAGTGGCCTCAAATCAAAAAAACCTACAACAGATACACAAAAATAAAAAGCCAGAAACTGAAACACATTACCAGAGAAAACTACTTTTAACAAAAGACAGAAATGAAGTAAGAAAGAGAAGACCACAAAACAACCAGAAATCAAATAATAACATGGCACTAGTAAGTCCTTACCTATCATAATAACAAGCAGGGGTGGGGAACTGGTGACCTCAAGGCCACATGTGGCCCTCCAGATCCCCAAGAGTGGCCCCTCTACCAAATCCAAACTTCACAGAACAAAAGGATGTTCTGTCAAATTTGGATTCAGGTCTTGTCAGAGTGGCTGAATGGATAAAAAAACATGTTGTCTGCAATAAACACACGTCACCTATGAAGACACACATAGACTAAAAATAAAGGGATTAAAAAAGATAGTCCATGCAAATGGAAAACAAAAAAGAACAGGAATAGCAATCCTTCTAACAGACAAAATAGATTTCAAGACAAAAACTATAAAGAGACACAGAAGGTCATTATATAATGATAAAGGGGTCAATTCTGCAAGAGGATATAACAATTCTAAATATATATGCACACAACACTGGAGCACCCAGATATACAAAGAAAACATTATCAGAGATAAAGAGACAGACCCCAATATAATAATTGTTGGAGACCTCAACATTCCACTTTCAGCATTGAACAGATCATCCAGACAGAAAACCAACAAAGAAACATTGCATTTAACCTGCACTATAGACCAAATGGACCTAATATTAATAGATATTTACAGAACATTTCATCCAACAGCTGCAGAATACATATTCTTCTCCTCAGCTCACAGATCATTCTCAAGGACAGACCATATGTTAGGCCACAAAACAAGTCTTAAAAAATTCACAAAAATTGAAATCATACCAAGTATTTTCCCTGACCTCAATGAAATAAAACTAGAAATCAGTAACAAGAGAAACACTGGAAAATATACAAACACATGGAAATTAAACAATATGCTCCTGAATGACCAATGAGGTCAATGAAGAGATTAAGAAGGAAATTTAAATTTAAAAATTTCTTGAGGCCGGGCGCGGTGGCTCACGCCTGTAATCCTAGCTCTCTGGGAGGC
>VBSM01002217.1:48250874-48285894 GCA_008086735.1 Cheirogaleus medius
AAAAAAAAAAAAAAAAAGTTAGGGTATACTTTAAAATAACTAAAAGAGTGGAATTGGGATGTTCCTAACACAAAGAAATGATGAATGCTTGAGTTGATACCCCAATTACCCTGATTTAATTCACATTGTATGCCTGTATCAAAGCATCACATGTACCCTATAAAGATATGCAACTGTTACGTACCGATAATAATTTTGAAACAAATTTTAAAAAGACAGAGCAAAATACACTCTTTGTTTTGCCTACTCCAGGATTTACTATATTAGATACAGTGAATAATAAAAGAAATAAGTATACATCAATGAATAATATATAACAAATATATCAATGCAGATTAAACTACTTTGTAAATATAAATCTGACCCCAAAAGCCCCAAGAATCTTCTAATGTTCAAATTCAATTTTTTTTCATTTTCTTATGAACAAAAAAGGAAAAGTGGCTCTTTTAAAATATGAACTCATAGACAAATGATAATGACTGAGTATGTAAGCATATGGAAGATGTTTCCACATACCCTGGCACTTTGTCGGTTCACTTTCTTCTCCTCATCGGGAAGTGGAGGCATTGGGTAAGGGTATTTTCTGCTGGAGGCAATAGACCCAGTTGATGAAGAAGGAGACTTGGCAGGAGATAAAGTCCTGAGATGTTGAGAACATATGAAATAAATATCATGTGATTGCCTAATATCTCTTTCAAATATCTGAAAAGTGGGTTCAGAACAAACCCTCTAATTTCTACTTTCATAAGCCACTATTACAAAGATTGAACTACTGGGAAGATATTGTCATTCCCAACACTGGAATGCTGGAATTTTATCTTCCTAATTTCATGACTGCAATGGATTGTTTAAATGTTAGGACAAAGAATCATACTTTTCAACTAGACAGCCAATAACAAAATCTCCTATAGAAGAGATGAAAAGCTAAAATGGAGAACTGATAAAATTATTCTAAGAGCTCATAATGGTAAATGAAGTGTACAAAATATTAATACTCTGCCTTATTTTTACCACTTAATGTAAAAATGTTTTTAAGTATAATAATGCCAATTATATCTTAAGATCTTAAAATATATTACAACTGATACATTTATTAGTTGCTAAATCACACATCAGTTTACACAAAAACTCATGCATTCAGAGGCCAGTGTGTTAGTTGTGAAGGAACAAAGGCAAATACAGGGGTTTTAATAATAAATTAGTATACATGCAAGCAGTAAGGAGTGCAGAGTTCCAGCCAAACAAAGTCTAATGAGAACATACAAAAATGGTCTGATTAGTCCCTATAATCAGCATTTCTATGTAAGCTATTGGTGTATTATTCTGTACTTGTTTGATTTTGCATATGCAGTGGTAATATCTGAATAAGGTAGACTCACTAGAATATCTCATACTTATTGCTAACTTGTCTTTAAAGTGAAAAAAACAACTGAGTAAAAAATATCTACTCATATCAATGCAAAACAGATGTGATAACTGCAGCAGCTACTCCGTTCACAAAGGTCACCATTATACATCCAGGACCCCTTAATTCCTGGTGCAAGGTGCTAATGACCCACATTGCTGAACTGGTTATGCTGCCACAGAGCGCACAGGTACTTAATGGTCCAGTCAGACTCACTTCATCTGCTGTGACTGCCTCAGCCTGGGAATGTTGGGGAGGCAGAAGGGGATGGTGGCATTGGGTAGATCAAAATCTACTGCCTATACTACATTCAACAGCATGAAGATGTCTTTTTTCCTCCCTTATTTTAAATTTTTGTTCCCATCCATATAATACCCTTTGCTCTGGTTCTGCCACAGTTTTCAAACTAGTTTCCATTTTATGGACACTAAATTCAAGCTAAAGCTTGAAAATAATTTTCCTAACCATCCTGAGATCTAAGTGACCATTCTGGATGGATTTTAAGATTCAAGAGTGTTTCAGTTCACTTTTAATCTGTAAGGTAATTCCTAACATTTCCTCTATTTTTGAGGAAAGGCCAGGACCACTCCCTAGCATGAACATAGCAGCTGTTTGATTTCTCTTATGTAAATGTTCTCCATTGCTGAGTGGATGGGTTAACTAAGATTATTATTTCGAATCCTCTAAAGTTCTATTAAAGCAACATACTACTCTAATTCAGGAATGAAATTTATTTTAGAAAAGCATTTTAAATAGGACTATAATCTTTAAAAAAACAAATTCAGTATGTGTAAAACGAGGGCAAACTTTTGCATTTAGATATTTAAATGCATCTTTCTAAAATGAGGGATACTGACCTAGGTTTAGCTTTTTGGGCTGATCATTACTGACAAAATTTCAAGTTCAGGAAAGCTAGTCAGGTACAAAAATCTTGTTAACTTTTGAGGGATCACACAAAATAAATCCTCTTCTTAATTTGCTGTAGTGTGTGTGTTTATATGACCAGCCTGGAACATAGATAAAGCCATTCTAACGAGGGGTGCTGAAAGTCCAGTCTTCCCCTCAAATATCTTGTCATGGGCAAAGCCAATCATAAGTTAAAACAAAAACCAGAGGTATTCTCCAGAACCCCAAAGGAACTGGACATGTACTCCTCCTTACATTAACATGCTAGGTACTTGACACTGCACACCCTGAGGGGAAGAAGAGAAGCTGAGCAGGAAAGTTTCAGTAGGGGAAGGGGGCAACCGGTTGGGTGGTGTGTGACAGCACAAAGGTGATTATCTTGGGGGATGGAGAGCACCAGAGCAGGAGTCAGAATAGGAGTAGACAACAGGATAAGTCAGTTTAGGGAAAATAAACCCAAAATTTCTCCAAAATCTCTAAGGAAAGAGATTCAAAACCGCCTCCAGGCTCTTTTCTGACCCTGGCTACTTGCCTGGCAGTTCCAACCCAGCTTTCACTGAAAGCCAGGCACTAGAGTCAGCTCATTCACTAACAAAGTGAAGTGTGTACCTTTGGACACATTAACCAATATCATTACTACATTTTAAAAAGACATAATAAGCACAGTGGGTGCCATATTAGAATTACACAACAAAGGTACTTGTGTGCCAGTGGACTGTGGCACATCAGACTGGGGCTACATCAGACTTCCTGGGTTTGCCTTTTGTAGACAGGTCTTTGAGGCCAATCTCAGTTCAGTTCTGCCCCCCAGGACAGGCTAGACCCAGACCAATCACATGAGAGGGACACACCTTATTCACTTTTGTTCATATGCAAATTTTTAGTAGGCTGATACAGAAGGATTTATTAAGTGTCCTGAGATAGGATTTAAGTAGTCAATACCTATCCCGCTACTTTTAAGTAATTATGGTGAAATGGAGAAGGAACAGATTTTGGACTCAGAGCCAGGCTCTAATTCTGGTTATGACTCAAAAATCACTGATGAAGCGAGTAATCAACTGGATAATACACAAGAGTAAGGATACCTTCCAAGAGCTTGTAAAGCACTGTCACCAACATAACTGCACCCAGATGTGGGTGTGGTGAGACAATGCTCTTGCCCTGATCTTTCTTCTTCCTGATACCTGACACATGCTGAAGACAATCTGAGCAACCACTGTCATATCAGAACTGGACAGGGAGCAAAACAGAGCCACTCCGCTCAAAATTTTTAGGCATTTGCCTGGCTCTTTGTAGTGATGTGGATATTGTATTTCAAATGCGGGGCTATATTTTGGACCAGTTTGCTACAGTCACAAAGTCCTGATTGCATTTTGATAAGGATGCCACAAATCCAACATCACATGGGTGACTAATATGGTGACCTTTGCCCTCATTGTTGTTTTTGGCAGGAGAGGTAATCTTGAATGATCTGGCTGCCGATGTAGCAGATCTGAGCTTAAGCATAGGGTTGGCAAAGCATAAGCCAAGGTGTGGATGCACTTTAGGCCTTCTATGTGAGGCTTGGCTTGGATGGAGAGTGGATGATATTCTCTCCGTTGTATTGGAGTCATTGTGTTAAAAGCTCTGGGCCATCTCAATTATTCACCCACTGCCACAGAAATTTTGGGTTGATTTTCAAAGTATTACCAGCATAACCCTTATTAATCCAAAAACAGCAGTTACATTATAACCATCCACTGAACTTTAGCCTTTAAACATCAATATGATTTTTAATAATTCTTAATGTGTTATATACTGTAGGAACCAACATCTCACATTAAAAGAAGAGATAAAGAAACCCTCTAGAATTGCCCTTGCAGCTTTGCACGTGCAACCGGGGGTGCTAAAGCATTTCCCCATCCAAATTGCATTTAGTCATGCAGCTTCTGGGCAGACCTGGGTGCTGATTTTAAGAAATGTGAACTCTTCTCTGGGAGCCACATAAACTACTCAGCTCACCCAGGGGAGGTGAATCAACTCTTCCGGGGTACCATTTCACAAATTATTGCTTCGAAAATGCTAAGTCCGTTTAGGAATAAAAGCCCTAACCCACATAGGACCAAAGTCATTCTGTTTTGATTCTATGGCTGGTACAAATTACAATCTGCCCACAAGCCTGAAGAAAACAGAAAGGAGGAATAGGACTGCAGGTGAGCCAAGATTCCAAATAACATTCAAAATCATCTTACCTGTCTTCCTGACGTTGGCCGTCTTGGGAGCTACAGGTGAGGGTGGGATGTTTGAATGTGAGTGTATGTGTATGAGGTTCAGTGTGGGAAAGTGTGGGACAAGCAGAGGACAGGGCAAGAGGGCAAGATGGGGTATAAAAGCAGGATATATTTTTGTGAGCAGGCAGGAGTTACGCTTTCCTTAAGGTATATGCAAATGTTATGGATTAAATTAAATGCAGGTAGGTCTAATCATTTTCTCAAACTATACATGACTAAACTAAATGGTACACTGGAAGAGAGAGTCCACCTTATATGGGTGCTGAGAGTTAAATACACATATATATTTTGATATTTGTTCAATGTTGACCCAAGTCATGGCAGTAAGTAATATGACAGCTTATTGTTAAATTATGTTCAGAAGAGGCAGTAATTGAGTCTGTATTTCTTCTTCACATTACTTGTCCACAAAGTAGTCAAGTATAAGGTGGACATTTATCTCTGGGAAATCACTGTGATATTATAAACAGTGAAAAAAATACCATTAAGAACTCTTGGAAATTCTCTCTGACCCCTAATATTACACAGAGCTACAGTGAATTGAGTAATTTGATAGTTTCTAAAATGCAGGAATACTCTTCTCTTTTGTATGTCAAGAACAGCTGCTTTCTGTTCTCTTTGAAGTATCAGACATTTTTATGAGCATAAAAAATTCTTTAATGCTCTGTTGAGAATCTGTAAAACACTCTTCTCAGCACAGCCCTTCTCTGATAGCGAATGATTATTCTGAACAAATAGAACCTAAACTCATTCCACATACTCTCATGTGGTCAGTATTATTTCAAGAATTTTCCAGTTAGATCAAATCATTATTTCTACTCGAAGTAAAATTCCACTACATTTCACTTAGTTTCTTTTTTGGTTTTTCCTTGAGTTTTCATATGCACTATGCACTCTTAAGCAGTAAGTAAGAAAAATGCATTATGAAACTGCTCAATTCTGGAAATTAAATTGTTTGGGTTAATAGTGCTTCTTTATTAGTGGAAAGTATGTTTCATGCCCATAGAACACCACACAGCATAAAATGAAGAGAAAGCTACTAAAAAGCTCGAGATGGTGATAGGGACATGCACTAAATGGTGACCCTTTCAAATGGCTTCATTTGAAACATTCAGAAAAGAACTAGACTTGCTTATGAAGCCAAAAACAGATCAAAAGGCAGCAAATAAACAAGGACCTTTCCACCTATGGGAACTTGTATTGGGAGATACAAGATAGAAAACCAGTCACACTACAGTATTTGTATGTGCTGGGAGAGTTTGAAAAGGATATAAAATTAATTTATAAAATACCTAAAGTATGGTCCTTCAGTGTTTTTATTCACATCTTCTACCCACTTAGCTACATTATAGTCTCTTTTGAACCATGGGTTTAAATACCTGCAGAAAGCAATGGAAGGAACAAAGAAAGCAGAACAAGATAGAAAATCTGAAAATACACAGCACAAGCTTAGCAAGGATGTCTACACCCTCCAAATGCAAGTGACCATGGCAAATAAACCAGGATGGATGTTGGGTGATTATGAGGCAGTCTATACAATGACATGAAAATAATCTGAGCTACAACAAGGCTCAAGGCATTCTAGAATGTATTCAACATTTCTGGGAAAGCCTTTACCAGAGGTTTCCCAAAGTGAATCAGAAGTTCCCTTTCAATCACAGTACTGTCAGCGGTCCAATTCACCCACCTCCAAAGTGGCTTTTTCCAGGCCACCTCTCATTTGGTTCCTTGGTTTTTAAATGATAACGGTGCTTTTCGAAAATATTCAGTTGGCTCCAATTCCAAGCTGGTATTTGGGCATACAACATCCCAAGAACTATTAAAAGGAGCAAAGTTCTCTTTCCAATATGAGAAGGCTTTTACATGGCACCTGTCTTACTCCCAATAGTGGATCCCAAACTGGAGTCAACAGTAAGGCATGCTCCAGTTGGCTCTGCAAGGAGCAGAAAGGTTCCCACTCTTCTGATCCTGGAGCCTCAATGCCTATTAAGTGTGGTCCAAATAGGTCTCCATGATCGTGAAGCTGGGCTTAGTAATTCAGTTGCAGCTAGCTGCAATGTTCCTTCCTTCTTTTTGTGCACTTCAGACTAAAGTGTTTGTGTTTTCATTAGGAAAAGGCCCTCAGAAGTTGCCTTCCATGTGTTTGATCATGAAATGTGCAAATGACTGCCAGAGAAAGGAAATGACCTTAGTTAGCACTTCCCTGATGGATCTGGCAAAGTCTCCATCATAATTCCTGTGCACTTTTAAAGGCAGTAAAATTTGGAGGTACAAATTGTTGTGTTTTACCCCAACAATTTTTCCTTTGATCTTTTACCCGGGAGCCAGGCAAAAACACATCCCCTTAGAATTTGCCCTTGTAAAATAACATAGATTTAACAAAGCAGTATTGTAAGACTTTAGAGTTTTTACTGGGTTTTCCCATTTAAAAAATAACTTCTAGAGATATTATACACAATGAAGAACAAGCTCTATAGAACTTATTTGGAAACAAACCAGGAAAAAATATAAAATACATTATTTGTTTTTGGTTAAAGTTTGCTTCTTTCCCCTGTATTTAGTTTTCAAGCTGTTCATAAACACATTTAAATCAAGACTATATTTCCACAGTGGCATCAAAAAAATCAGGTTTTTTCCATAGCCCTTTCCTTCATTTTTAGTCATAACCAAGGTACTCTACAAAATAGTATCACAAAATTCCCTCCTGAAAAAAGAGATCAGTTGCTTTTTAGGCTTTTAAGACCATTTTTGCTAAGATGATGCGTCCTGACTCAGGAACAACTCACACTAGTTTTGCCTTTAGCCACAATCATTGCCAACTTGTGCTTTCACAGAGATAGCCAATTAAAACTTGCATAAAGGTTTCCACTGAGACTCCAAACAAAAAGAAAAAAGTCAAAAAGCAAGTGCAGCCACAGATGAAGGCTAGTGAATGCTCCGGCCTGGGGAAAACTGTAGAAAAAGCCCATGCAGCTGTAATCAGGTAAAACATAGCCACATAGCAAACTGAGTCACCCACAGGCAGACGGCCACTTCCAGGAGGAGACATTTGTTCCTTTCACTGACAATCTTAGAAACTCAAAGGGCTGGTGCCACGGATGCTCCATGACAGCTTACAACCACATGGCTTGACTTGCACTTGATGGACTTTTTCCTCCATTTCGGGGAGCACTTCAGAAGGCTGTGATCACTTCACCAGAGGTCACTGAAGAGAACTCTCAACTGTTTGCTCCTGCTGGGGATCTGTGCATGAAAGTGTCTTCATAGTGGGCTTCCTAACATCTCAAGGTTGTGGTGGCTGGAGTGATGGGATTTTATCAAACTACTATAAATCTGCCTATGTGGCTTAACTTGGCTTATAGCGCAACATGCAAAAAAATGCATTAGACGGGACAGGGGAGCTCTTTGTGTTCTCCAGGATGGAAAGGCAGAGGAAAATTAGCTGGTGCTGGCTGGATCAGGAGCATGTCCAAGCAGACATGGGGGCTTGGTCAAAGATCATATGACCCTGTTCTCAGCCAAGGAAGGGACTTGGAGGGAGATTAAGTGACAGCCCAGAGTAAACGGGCAGGTGGAGACTGACCTGTGATCCAGACTCCCTGTCTGGGGGCTGTCAGAGCCCCCTGGACTTATGCCTTGGGATGGGACTGTCTGGGCGAGGGAGTGCCCAGGCTCAGGTGCTTGGGGCTCCCTCCTGTAAAAACACAATATATAATACACAGTCTAAGCCGAAAAAATTTTTACATCATGTACAACAGTGAGGAAGATGCAAAAGCTTCGAGTGGAAAAACAATACAATAAACAAGGACATTTTATTTTGTTAATTAGCAGAGCATGCATTTGTGGTGCATGTTTTAATTCATGTCCTGATTTTTCATCATCTGTTGGGATGATGAAGTACTAGAGGGAATGTTGAAATAATGGACCTAAAATACCTGTTATTCTAAAAAAAAATAAAATAGATATGTTTTTTGTGAATGTCTGTGGTCATTCTGCTCCTCTTATAGTCACACAAGTGGTATTATTACATTAAAAGCAAATGGGATTACTTAAATGTGAAAAGTATAAAAAATATGCCAACATAATTCTTGATATGCTCTGTATCAGGAATCCTTATAAGAAAATGTGTGTGTGTATATGTATATATGTATATAGAGAGACAGTTTCCATACAAGAAGGTATATGAGACTAGTGATCAGCTTCACAGACTTAGCTTCATTTAATTAACATGAGTCATGTAAACAAAATCAGAAAAGCCTAAAAAATCTGAGGGAGTCCTTAATACTTCTCCCTCACAGAGATGATTCTATGGTGATGTCTTATTAAATATAATTTAGTTATCTCACAGGCAAGATTTCTCCAAGTCTATCTGTGGTATTATAATTTTTATCACATGATATGTGTAGAAATTTTATGTGAAATTAAAAAGAATAAGTGATTGCTCTAGGAAATACTATATGAATATTGGAACACCAAATGTTCTTTGGGTCCTAAACTCATAGCTTTGTTAACAGAGTATTGAATTTTGTTTTTTACTTAGGAGTTTTCAAAGCGTTGTTATAGGAAATACTGTAGGTACACCAAACAGTAAATAAATGATTGCCATATGTCTTATTACATGGTATTTCAAGGAATATCTAAAGACCATTTTATAGATTTATTTGTACTCTCGTGAGCCACTGAGATAAGTTAAGGAGCTTTGACTAGGTGACCTCATGCAAAACAAACCAAACAACATTCCAAGAAGAGTTTATCAACAATGAGCCCTAAAGCATCCAAGCACTTTGTAATGTTTAAGATAAACTCTAACAGATTAGTTATTTAGGATGGAGTTCTAGGATGCCATTCTGGACCATGCAATGGTATCACTTGAAATTGTCTATTGTCTCTAAGGTAAAGTATCCTCTGGAAAGCTTTGACAAGCCACTTACAAAACAATACCATTCAGGTGGAAGGTCCAAATTTCAGGGTAATGCTATTATTCCCGGACTGGAAAAGGCAGGGTACATGATGGAAAAGCTAACATAAGTTTTTGACAGGCAGTTAATAAATACCTACTATTCAGAGTTTTTAAGTATTAAGGCATGAAGAAGCAACAAAGATCCTGAAAATAATAACCACCACTGTAGTGAGAAATAAGTGAAAATTTTTAGGTGGGTTAAAAAAGTATGGGCAATTAAAACTAGGTGGCAGGGTCAGTCCAAAAGGATACTATGAGTGTGTTTTATTCAATGAAAGGAAATGAGGTTTGACGAGGTGTTGTTCTGTTTGTAATTTCTTAAGTGGAGAAATGAACAAACAAAAATGCCTGGCATTTACTTTATTCTTTAAATGTAACTTCTGACCCCATCTCCACTAAAAAAAGGTGTGGCTATCATTTCAAACAGATAATGTTGCATTTAGTGACAATGATTCAGTTAAAGAGCAAGTTTAGATAAATGCCCTTTTAAATGTTCTCAGAAGGAACATTTAAAAGGGAAACTTATTCCATTAGTCTGAGAGAATGCTTAGATTGCAGCTATGAAGACTTCGGAGTGGTGGTTTTAGACTGTGAGCAGTTCATGCTCTAGTACGATGAGAATTTTTCCCTGATGCTTCCAGGCTGTGTGAGTACTGGGGAGCGGAAGGGTGACCCTTTGAAATGGCTGGACCCGGTGATGAGAAGAAAGGAATGTTATCAAAATTCCCTTCAAAAGGAACCAAAACACCACAATGGCAGGTGACTGGAGGAAAAAGCCTGCAGCAAGGGAGCGACCCCCACTATCAGTGAATATTGGTATGGGCACAGTTGCGGAGATGCCTATGTAAAAGAGAAAAGCCATGGTTAATTTTTAAAGGGCAAAAAAGAATTTAAAAAAAAAAAAACAAAAAACCAAGACTGGAGGCATGGTTTATGGTTCTTTGACTATCTGCTTAATTAACTTTTGACACTAATTGCACAGGACTCTGGAGTGCCTTTTTCCATTAGAGGTTCAGACTTACTCAGTTGAATTAGACCGAGGTCTAAATCTTTTCCCTCTGATTTTCTTTCTGTTGCCTCCCATGTTACCTGAAAAAGATGGTTTAGAGCTAGATTTCCAAGTAAATAAATGATTGCCCTTTGTCTAATTACATGGTAATTTCAAGTGGGTGCAATGCATAAGCAGCAACACCCTGGAACACTGGGCTTTGTAGCACTGTATACAGCCTTCTCAACTTGTCTAATGTACTGGTGCTACCGAATCCCATCACTTCCCATCCAAGGAAAGAAAAAACAACTCCTATTCTAGATACCCTCCTCTCTGTTGGGAGAAAAGCTAAACAGCTTTCAAGAATGAACCAGGCTTTTAACACCAGGGACCGCAGAATATAGAACTTGGATTGTGTGGCTATATGGATTCAGAGTGCTGGCCTCTACCTTGCCAAGAGTTACTTCGAGGTCGCCCATTTTCACAGATGTCTGAAATATGTTTTGTGTCTGGAATCCTTTCACTCCAAGAATGAGAGAGCCCATTTGACCTGAAATTGAAAACATTGATACACTGTTCAAAAATGTAATCAAATTGATCCTTTGAAATCAGTAAGCAAAACTTCTAAGCATTACTTGCGTTAAATAAATCAAGAAAGAAAAAATCTGAAATGAAAGAATGAAGAGAACATGAAAGTCTTCATGAAGAAGGCAGAATTACACAACACTCAATTTAAGAAAAGTCAAATACAATGGAACCCCATTACAATAATCTATAAATGGAAAGTATCAGGACAGTACAAGCCAATTGACATTCCCCAAAACGGAGCAACCATGTGGCAAATTCACTGTGTATATCAGTTATGTAACCCCAATGCGGCATCATAATGGGGTCCCACCATAGATGTTTCTTAATTGTAAAGCAATGGTTTCCATTCAAATACTATGAGAACATGGACTTTCAAGAGATTACATTAAGATTTCTTTATCAAATTAATATTCAGGTTTTCTTAAATAATAAAATTATTTTCTGAAAATTGGCATTTTTCTCTAGAAATATATGGTCCAATAAAATGTAGTACATGTTGGTCAATTGTCTAATAACTGAACTGAATCAGTCTAATAACTGAACTGAGTTTTTCATGGAAGTATCTCTCACAAAGCCCATGTATCATTGAGCCCCTCTGCTATTTATGTCCTACCTCCTTTAAATGAATTATGTACAAGAAGCAAAATTTACACACCTACCTTATACCACACAAGAAATGAATTTTGACAAATTACATACACTTAAGAGTCTAACAATTTGATGGAATTCTTAACTGTTTAAAAATCATAACCCATTGAGATTTTTCTAAAGTCTGAAAATTATTCAAATGGATATTTTAAGCTCTTTTTAAGGTACTTTAGAAAATAGCACTATACTTAAAAAATCTTTTCCACATATCATTTTGGTTAATTACCAATCATGTCTACTATTTTAAAAAGAACCTTCCACTGATGAGTGAAAATAAATGGAACTCAGCACAATTATTTCATATTCATTCCCTAGGCTGGAACTTGTTCAACATAATTTGCTACTTACAAAATGACTCATATTTTGTACAAAAGGACAATAGAAATTCTGCTGGAACCCACTGAATTCTCCACTTATTTGCTGTTAATTTAAAATTTAATATTTGATCAAGATAATATTTATATGAGAGAATTCAAGTAGTTCCATAGTTGTCTTTTTCTTTCAGCCAACAAGTCTTCAATAAATTAAAAGAATAGATTTTTAAAACATCCTTCTACAGAACTGTACTCCTTGGCCAAAACTAGTATTTCTACTTTTGCTTTAAGCTTTGTTTTCTAAACAGTAAGTAAAAACTATCCTTCATACTTAAGAAGTTCCACATAGAGTTCCTAGATCTCATTAATTCCTTATATTCTTCTTCCGGATTAATATTTATTAAGATTGAGAGCCACTGCAGAATTTTCACAGATGATTCACTCTATACAGAACTCTAGAACTGATGTTTCCTCTCAATAAACTAGCAATATCCCCTTCACTCTACAAAGTAACTAATGTGTCCAGTCATGAGAAGGGTCACCAAAACTTTTTTCCTATCCATTATACCCCATTGGCAACTTTAAAAAAATTTTTCCACAAGAATATTTTGGCTTCCTTCAATATGAATATAGGTCTCATTCCCTAAAACATTCCAACTATTTATTTCTTCTATCCATTTATTTTATCAAGCAATTCTAAAGCATGCAAAATTTTAAATGGTGTCAAACACCTTAAGATGCTAGGATAAGAAATAGTATCAGAGTTTAAGACATATAAATATCAATCACATCTGTACTATTATAAAACTCAGGCAAATATTAAGCGTACCTAATTTGCCAACTAAGGTGTAAATTATAAAGTCTAAAAACAATCATCCCAGGAAAAAAAAAGGCAAAATCATAATGTTCAAATATATGATTCACAGAGAAGCAATCTTTGTTTCATAGCAAGCTTAGCTTTAATACGTATAAAATTAAAGAAAAATTCAATGCGGCACTTATGTTACGACTTTTATGTTAACAACTGCTTTTACTGAAGCATGACAGTAACCTTTTTCTTTGACTACCAAACATGACATAAAGCTCACCATTTAAAATACTATTAAATACTATGATACTTTCTTAAGCCACATAAGAGCAAGACTGGAAAATTCTGGGGTTTCTATGTAGATTTAGGGTTACTGCTTGTTTTGTTTCAAATTTGTGGCCTGATTTGTATAACAAGTGGTTCTGAGCATATGGCATTTTGAAGTACAGTAATCAAAGAACAAAGGATACTATTTTTTCAACATTCAAGAAAGAAGGAAGAAGTAATCAAACCTGCTGCAAAATAATGAAATGTTCTGACTAATGGAATAATGTGTGATGGAACAGGTAGAAATCTGAAAATGCGACAGAAAAGCAGACCTCTTCTTAGAACTAGATGCTGAGTTTGTGCTGACTCCAGGAGGAATGTCGCTATAAAAAGAGTCACCATCTCCAGGCTTTTTTACATAATCTCCCTGGGGTAACTGTCTAAGGCATAATAAACATTTCAGAGTCAGAAAACAAGACACACACATGAACACAGACATATACAAACATTATATCAGAAAAAAAGAGAGGTAGGGATAATGATCTACATGAATCCAATCTATAACAACACATAAGATTATTAATAAATGTGACAAGTTAAAGTCATTCTAATTGTAGAGGTCGAAAATGCAATCACTGAAGTCTATAGTTTGGATGAATAAAGCCTGCTTTGGGGTAAAAATATGGAAAGGTGAGTGTTTTCACTGTAATTTCATTATACTTGGAGATGTTAACTGCAGTTTTATCTTTTAAAAAAAAAAAATACTGTGTAAAAGGAGATGTATTAGGATATATAGTCCTTGCCCAAATAAAGCATAGTTTTGTTTCACTGTGGGGAATAAACTATTCATGATTTCTAAACATTATATAATATAAAGTTGATTTGTTCTAAAGAACTGATTGATTTCTAAACTATTCTATAACTTAATCCAAATAAACCCTTATTCAAGTTTGGTGTTCAATTTGGAACTTCATTTAACAGAAATATGAAGAAACTGAGAAAGATTCCAAGTTGAATCAAAAAGGTAATTTTATATAGCTGGCCAGTGAAGGAAGATAATTTAGCAAGAAGAAGAAAGGGTTCAAAAGAGTAACTGAATTTTTTTTGAGACTATAAAAGATATTTACAGATAGTTGGTGAGTGACCTCAGTTCTCTGTCTCTACTGTAGCAGGAGTGTAACAAGGGGCAATCCATTTAATCTGCACTGTAACTGACCTTACTCATCTGATTTTGAATTAACTAAGATTGGAACACATATTTATGACTTCTCTTAAGGTAATCAGATAGAAACTTCTAGATAGGTTCCCTGTTCAACCCTCCTGCTGTAGCTAATATGATCATTTGTCAATGGTGTAGCCCGCAAATAGCTAAATGCATCTAAAACTTGATCCAGTTGCATTCAGTACTATTGTTGGAAGTGCCACAAACTAGTGCTGGACTGAGAATTTTAAACAGAGCTATATTTAATTAAATCTCCAATAAAAGCAAAAATTTGCTAACTTTTTTCCTATGTGGTTTCTCATTTACCATTATATTCTTTGTTACTTGCTGATGCTAAAAATTTTCTCCAAAAAATGCCACTTTCAGATGTTTACTTGCATACTGATTCCATGTTGTTGTAAACGTTTGAAATACTTTGTTACTAATTCTTTTGAATGACTGAATACCCTCTCATCTTATTCCAATGCTATAATATATATTCACAGATCTCTACAAATCTCAAAAAATTTTCAATTCATATAAAGCACATATTTTGTGTGACTTAATCTACTTCTCCCCTTTATTTTAACTGAAGAAAGCAGAGTATCTCACAAAATTAGTATGTAAGATTAATTTTACCTCTAATTCTCTGATGTAGATTCTTCCAAAATATTTTTTAATTCTGTTAGTGACTTCAGTTTATAATAGTTATCTTTTATTTTTCCCAATCTATTATGAAATGTTAATATTATAGGAAAAATAACATAAGACTTCTATCATTTATAGTGTTACATGACAAATGATATATTTTCCTATGCAAGAGATCTTTGATCTCTATAATTGTATTTTCTGTTTTACCTCATATCAATAAAACATTCCATCAATGCTTGGAAAAATATTCACAATAAAATCAGAGTTCTATATTTTGCCTCAAGGAAAAAACTTCCCTTTTGTATCGTATTAATATTTGTAAAAGAATCCCATCAACACTGCATTCCCGTTAACAATCTTTATGGTTAACAAATCCTTTTTGTCACTACTACCTTTAATGATAACCTTTATAAGCTGATGTACGACACCAAATTCAAATTAAATAAAGACAAGCTATTACATAGGATTACCAAACTACACATGACCTTTCCCATTACTCTATTCCCCCAAATGACCTTCTCTTTACATGGTTCTGGCATTCTGGCATGTACCCTGGCAATTACCAAGACCTCACGTAACTGATACTGAAGATGTAAAGGGACTGCCTTGCACAAAGGATGGGTGCCAGTTTTGCTTTTGTCTGTCGACAGAACACATTTCACCACTCCTTCAGTGTAACTTCTCTGTAGCCCATGGTCATTTTTTACAAAGTGCCCAAACATCCTAAATGCTGAACATATTCTAAACTGTGGGCTTCAGCCAAGGGGTTGGAAGGGAGTTTCAGTTTAATGTACCTCTGGGGCACCAATTCATTTGTATCACTGTGGGCAGATTAGATTCTTACCCGTCTCCACTGCAAAGTCTCCAAAGTACAGAAACTACTTCACTACATTCTCCTTAAAATTCTACAAGGAATGCATATAACTTTCCTCACATGGTAAATGCAATGGTAGAGAATGAATTTTGTTAAAGATCTCTTAAGAATAATATTTAATATCCTTCATTGTCCAGAAATTTATCTTTTTTTACAATATTAATTACATATTATAGCAAATCTATTTCTTCTTGCTTTCATAAAAATGGAGAATATCAGGTCCCTGTGATCAATAAAATAACATTTCATCATTTGTTATCAAAGACCATAAATGACCAACTAAATGACCCCTTTAAAATGTTTAAATTGAACTTCTTTTTCTAGTCTTTTATTATCTTCATGGCTTTATTCCTAAATCTTGAGTGTTTTTATTTCATCAAATTTTGGACACTAAAAGTGATTCCTAGGGTAGGTGGCCTGACCAGTGCTAAGTTTATAAGATATTACCTTATAATTCTTGAAATATATGCAAATACTTTAAACATGTCCATGATATTTTTGTAAACAGTAACCAAAAGAAAAGAAATACCTATGTAACTAAGTTTTTTTTTATTTCCTCAAAAAAGATCCCTTCCTATATTAATTACAGGTTGTCTTTTTCTTCCCTGTGCAACCTCGGCATTTCATTTTGTGTTCTGAATTAATACACTCCATTAAATGACATTCTTTTGAAGGTACTGCCTATTCTCTAAGACAAGGACTGACTCTTATAAACTTAATGATTCTGGAGGAGTTGATTCATACAAACTGTAATTACCATTTCTCTCCAGGTCTATAATACCCATGCTTATTACTTGCTTATTCTTATTCTACTTCAGAATACAAAGTCAGCCCAACTCCTGATGTGTTCATAATTATAAATCATCTAGTTGTTGTGTTCACATTCTAAATTTAAATATTAAGTAAGACGGTTTCTTGGGTCACCCCAAAACCCTTAGGGAAATAGTTGGTCCTATTATGAGAGATGTCTGATCTTTCCTAAAAGTATTCATTGAATTATAATATTTATCTTAATGATCCTTATGCATACTTAGAATAAGAAAAAATTTTAAAAACTCATTTAACCAAGTTTTAACTTTAATGCTAAAGGAAGCATTTCTCCAATGCTTGGTTGGTGTCTGGGCTGTCTCGTATTGGAACTCTTATTTTACTATTTTAAGAAATATTGTATAATGTGTACCAAGTCACATTGACAGATGCAATGAATATCACTGAAATAATAATATAAAAACAAACTAAGAAATGCTTGAAAAAAAAAGGAGGAAGTTCACAAGCAGAAAATAAAGTGGCTAAAACAGGTGAGAGAAAAAAAGAAATGGGGGGAAGAGGATTCTGCTTAAAGTAAACCTACAGATCAGAAAGACATGATCTAATTATTTATTCTATTTCTCATTAGTCATAATGATGTATGTTCATTTCAGACAAATGAAAAGAATAAGATTTCAGCTGAATGTGGGTGTTTTATAAATCTAAGTTCAGTTAATGTTTCTTATTCTGTTGCTATTTGTGAACCTGCCCTGAAAACCAAAACCCACTTATAAGTCTTGTTACAAACCATACAGCTGCTAAGACTGAAAGCAATTATGTTATAACATAAACAATAATATCAACTGAGAAAACTGTGGAAGTTTTCATTCCTGAAGACTTTAAAAAAAAGGATAAACAGCCCTCCTCATTACCAGATATCTAAGGCTTCTCCATGGCTCCTTTGTTCCACGGTTCTACCCTTCACAAAATGACACTGGCAGATTTAAAGTCATGTCTTATATGTGTGGGGTTCTGCCTCCACTATGCCACAGAAGGGGGCTTCCTTTTTTTTTTTAAATAAGAGTTTGTGAACAAAAATAAAAAATGAGTTCACTTCTCATCTATCTGCCAAACTTGCAAGTAAACATATAACATAATCCTTCAACATACTGAAAACCTTGAGGGCACAGTCTCAGAAGGGAAAATTTACCTGGTTATCAGATTCGGTCACAGAGTTACCTGCCTGTCCTCTCCAATAATTTGAAAGTTATGCCCAATTTGGCATTTCTGAGCCATTACAACACTAAGACTCTGGTAACTGGCTGCATATTTATTATCTGCATTTAGTGTCAGAGCAAAACTTTATGTTCACCAACACTTTCACCAGCTCAACCATTTGTGTGGGCCTCATTCATATCAATGTATGCTGCCTTCCTCTGGGAGAACAACCACGTCCACCTCTTTCATTTGAAGATTAGAGAAACACAGTCTTCAGAGACCACATGTTAATAACTTCCCTTCACTATAATGCTTTACAGAATACAAAGAACCTTATTTTACTGAGAGTTCAGGAAGGTTTAAGTGATTTTCCAACACCACATTTCTGATTCCTTGTCGATTGGTCCTCCCACCACAGACCCTCAAAGGAAAACCTAATTTAAAAGCAAAACAACTCACAATTCTTAATTCTACTACCTGGCATCTTTTGGAATTGGGCAGATCTTTATTTGAATGTCTGCAGATATTTTTACAAAACTGAACATTTATTAATGTATGTTTTGCTCTGTTGGCCTTACCACTTTCTCTATAATCACTAACATATTTTCAAAAAGGAAAATCTTTCAGAAGATACTTACACATTCACGACTTACTGATCTAAAGTCTATTCTTTGCTATTTCTCCATTTCGAGAACTATCGTATAAAACTAACATTAATTAGCTATGGGCAAGGGCAAAAAAAAAGGATGTGTTGAAATATACCAAAATATATAAAATAAACATCCTGAAGATGTGACAACTCTCAAAATATGGACTAGATTCCAAAAGAGTAGTCAGACTAATGAAATAATGACTCAGTAACACCAGGAGACATGAAATTATATCAGGCACATAAAGGAGATTCTTACTGTGAAATGTTTTTAACTATATCTATACATATATTGAGTTAGAATAAGAAATTAGTATACACTTTTAAATATTAATCAGTTCTATATAGTGTGGGCAATTCCCTTATTCTGGATAGTATCTCTAGTGAGAACACATCTTACAGCACTGTTCTAGCTTTGCTTATGTTACATATTTGAGATATTTTACTTTCCTTTTTGTATATTTAGTAATATTAAATTACATTGTAGCCTTAGCACCTATGGAAATGGAGCTGAATCATTTATTTTTTTCATCTTATTCTCCTAATTCTATTTTCCACTAAAGAAAGCCATCAAACTTGGATTTCTGATAAGACTAATCAACTTTTACCCAACAGAAGGCCTAAATGGCTCTTGTTCTTCTGAACAAAAGAGTTTAAAACATGTCATAAAGAAATCTAATTGTTTTTAAAATGTGCTTAATTTTGTCTCAGTTTTACTTTTTCCCTTAATGAGTTAGTTACTCTAGGGCAAAGTCAATTTTTCTAATATCCACACTGAGCAGGAGTTCAATTGGTACGCCATGGGCACCAGACATTTATAGAGATTCTTTAGATTCTTATGGCTAAAGCCTTATAGGGATTTTAAATTATAAACAGAAAAGTTTAAAGTTTTGATTTGTGAAAAAACAAAAGTTGTGGTTGGGACCTGAAGAAGTATCACTACATTTATACCTTATTCACAACCAGGCACATAACTGGACAATGGAAAAAGTTAAGCAGGAATCTGCATAAATACCTTGAGTATAGGACTACTATATGACATGCAAGACCTAGTCTGGGCTATCAATTTCCAGGATAATATTTTAATTTTTTTTATCAATAGCTAGTAGCATTAATAACTTTTTAAATGTGAAAAATGCAGGGCGAATCCCAGTATTATGTGCCAATTTAGATTTAGATAAGAATAGGCAATTGTTATAGAACAACACGAATGTTTGTATCTCTTTTTATGCTGTTGGTTAAACATGGATTTTAAGGTTATGCTGAACAGGATGCCTGACTTTCTCTAGAGGCATTTTTATTCAAAAAAAGTACACAAGGCAATCAGAGATTCCAACTATGTAAACTCTTTAACTACCTGTGTGATTAATAACCAATAAAAAAAAAATTTCCTTATGTAGAGAGAAACAGGCTCATCAAATGCCAGAACATTCCCTGACAGCAACAGTGCCCAAATAAACTTTGTCACTTATGAATGGAAGTAATTAATATAACCGTAACAAATAAAAAATAAATTCCCTCAGAAAGAAATAGGCAAGAAGAGTGTTATAAACGTGAAGAAATGTCAATACTAATGTAAACAATGTGACACTTTAACATAGAGGAAATTCATTTTGGATGGAAAAAAATCAATTCCTATATACATTACTATAAAATAACACAAAAAGAACCTGCACTAATTGTAGTATTATTGGATAAAGGAACCACTAAAATTAAATAATGACAGATGTATTTTAAATTAATATATTTCAGAATATCATCATTAAAATCATTATTTCAAGATCACAAAAAACCAAGATTAGTGTATGGTCATTGTAACAGAAAAACAAAGTGAACTTGATTTATAATCATATGTATGAATTCCAACAATGATGATAGAAGTTAAACCTTTCAGTTATGTGTTCAGATTATTCTTATCACATACCTCTGTTCCCGATAGTTTCTTTTCATGGACAAGAAGAGAGGGGAGAAAAACACAAGAATTAGTTACCTATAGAAGGACATTAAGAGGGAGCACTAAATATCAAAGCTTTAGCATTCATTGAAAAGTCTTCCCTAGAGGATTTTGAATTGCAGAATTAAAATGGGGAAGACACATAAAAATTTCACTTCATCATTAGGACAACTGACAAAGAATTAGCGACAATGTTATCAAATAACTATTCCCTTTTAAAA
Organism: Cheirogaleus medius; assembly: GCA_008086735.1. NCBI lineage: Eukaryota > Metazoa > Chordata > Mammalia > Primates > Cheirogaleidae > Cheirogaleus > Cheirogaleus medius. Next base: position 48,271,544 of record VBSM01002217.1, read on the forward strand.
GCATAAATAAGCTGTAATCATTAAAGAGTAACTGTCTTCTCAATATCAGTTGTACTGCACTAAAGTCAATCTTATTTCAAATATGGGTTTTCAGACATATACACTGATTTAAGTAATGAAATTAATGAATCAAGTTCCTTATATGAATTGTGTTTTCATAGAAATAAAATCAATTCATTCTTATTGGAATATGAATCCCAAACTATAGCTGCTCCTAAGAATATCAAATAGGAGACCATAAATGCACACCAGAATGTTTTATTTCATCAGGTGTGATAAAAAGAAAAAAGAGTGAATTAATTATTGGCTGTCATGGACCTCCTAACCCTAACCCTAACTCTGGTATCATGGGGTTCGTTTGTAGCACCTTCACCTACCAATCTATTCCATTCACACTATAAGTATCATGTTTAACAATAGGCACATGAGGGTAAAAGTGCCAATTTGTTACTATTTTTCATTCCAGAAACTATCAGATGGGGGAAATTAAGCCTAACCCTAACTCTAACCTGGCATCTTTCTATTCAACAAGTTTTACGTTTTATTACTTCAGTCTGATTACTTGAGCCATACAGTTGCAAACAAACATTCCTCTTTTCTTATTCCTGCTGCTTCCCACCCCAAGGTTTAGAGTAGGAGTGGAAAGTTTAATTGGGAGACTAATGGAAAATGAGCTCTCTGGTCCTAAATCTGCTTTTGAACTTCAAATAGGATATGTGAAACATCATATTCATGAGTTTAGTTTCTCTACTAAAATTTCTACATTTTCATTCTATTTTTAAACATATTCTGAATAATGTTAGAAACACTAAAACTTTAATCATTTAGATCCACATTATTTATAAAGAAGATACTGCAGCATAAACAAGATTTGTCTTTTTCATTAATCAATCTGCAAAGTACACATATTCAGAAATGAAGAACCTCAAAAGAATGTCATAAAAATAAGAAATCACATAAAGAAGTACTTTTAATTCTTAATCATTAATTTCATAAGTAACAGGAATAAGTGTTTAGGTTTCATATTTTCTGAAAAGTTCTTCCAAGATTGTAGAAATGAAATATTCACTTGCATCAGTAGATGGCAGAAAATCACACACTCCAGAGCTAACAATTTTCCTTTCAGTTTTCACGTGACCAAATGACACCACTGAGCTATTTCAAAACAACAATGCTTGTGATGGCAATTACTATGTAAGTCCTGCATCGGCGAAGTTGAGGAAATAGTCTGACTCCAAGATAGAGCTAATTTGCCTGAGGTGTGAGAAGAAATCAAATTATAAACAGAAAAGCCTTTGTTTCAGACTTACAATTTTATAAGTCCATATGTTATGCTAAAATTAGACTCTGCAAATCTAAGTGTGCAATATATGTAATAATCTGCACACTAGAGAGGCCCATAGGTATTGAGCATCTGCTCTGAACTGGTACAGGGCACTAGGTACTCATTTAATTAGGGCAAAGCTTACTTCCATGCTGTGTTCTTCACGATGTTACGCCATGTCAGCTATGCTATATTAAGCTGTACCATGCTGTCTGCGCTACTTGTTAATATAGTTTTTGACAAATGTCTCTATTTTCATGCTTGTAGCATATAAAACTTATCCTGGCAGTAAACTAACTGCTCTCCCTTTTCAGTCAAAGAAACTCTTTCAGGGTTTTGATTTCATAAACAATTGGCTTAAGACCACATCAGGTAGTAACAATAACAGCAGGCAATTACATAGCATGCACTGTGGGCCAGACACTGCTCTGAGTGTTTGACATATAGTAACTCGCAGAACTAAGATGAGTCTATTGAAAGGTATGGGGTCGTTTTAAAGTCGAAAATATTCTAATTCCCAAAACTTTTAGTGACCTAAGTTTGATCCATGAAGAAAAATATGCTATGGAATGGGGAAGTGCCGAGAATGTCTAGCAAAAGTTGCCTTCCAAATGGAGAAAAACCCTAGGCCTGCAGAGTAGAGCACGATCATCAGAGATCAGAAGAATGTGATTTTAGATTGAAACATTAAAGAGAATTTAAGGTTTACCATATTTCTGTTTTAACTTATTAAACTTAGTTATTTGAATGCTGTTAAAAATTTTCACATCATAAGATTGAAGTACTTAAAAAGGAAATTATACACATTAAATATATAAGTAAGTCTAGAATGTTTAAAGTATCAAATTATTCAAAAGTTATATGACATAATTTTTTTAAATTTATACATAGAACCAAAAAAGTTATAAGTTGAACTTGGAAGCTTAAGAGAATTAGGCTTTTAAAACTTGTAACTTGAAGCTGAATTTTAATTTTAACAAATTAAATCTTGCAACAGTCTTTTCTTCACACAAATATACTCACATATTTAACAAATAGTAACGCCTCCTTCATTTCAGTTATGAAAATAAAGAGGCTTTGCCCTTAGCATGATACATGACCTCAGCAAATGCTCATTGACAGATCTGCTGATGTTGTTTTTGTTATTACTGTTATTACTGCCATCGTTATTGAAGTACTAAGTTCTCTGTCTTGCCTAGATTTTGGGGTACTGGTTTAAGTCAACAACAGAAGCTGTGTCACGTAAGGGCAAACCAACTGGGCCTTTCTGTAAGACACAATTTAGATGGATTTTAATTCACTTCAACGATTTTAAAACAAAATTCAGTACTTTTAGAATAGAAGGGCATTGCCTCAAAATTTAAAAAAATGATCAATTATTATTGCTTCTCACCATGAAAAAAAATCACCGATTGTTGGACAAGACCGATTTTCACGGCAAATGTATTTATGGAATGATACAAAACTTTCTAGAAATTTTCATTTAATGAAAATGTTTAAAAGTCTATTTTGATAGTAAAAAGACTGAGACATTTCACTTACTTATAACCCCACGCAGTGATTCCTAATATGAGGGCCAGCACTAAAATGGTGCCAGCAATTATGCCTATTATAATATTGGTGCCAGCAATACCTGGGAGGAAAAAAAAGAAACAAGGATGATCAGTGATATAATATTCTTTCAGGAACTTTATTCTCCAGATTTGTAATCATCATACTAACAACATTATTTTTTCTTTAAAAAAAATGGGTATTTTTCAAAGGAAAGAAAAATCAACCATAATTCAGCAGTCCATATCAATTTTTTAAAATGACTTTTTATATATGTTCCTTTTTAATTCTTGTCCAAGTGCATTTTGCACAGTTGTATTTTCCATGTATTTATCTGGAAATTATGATGTCATTGAACTAAAAGAGGGAAAAGTAATGATACCAAAAAGTGGGGGAAGGATGCTAGTACATATATTGGCATAGCACCTTTTACAGAGGAATTTGTAGAAAATCTTTTTTCCTTTTGACTCTCACCCCTTTCTCAGAAATTCTAAAAATGTTACTGTGCATGTCGCTCCATTTGGACAACTAATGCAAGGTCCTTATTGCTCTTACTGTCGTGTGTTTGTGTGTGATATTTTGTCTCTCAAAGTGAATATAACTACTTTTAAGGGGGAAAACATGTCTACAGACTAATACGATCAGTGTCCAGGTGGTATAATGATAAAAGCACTGGGCTTGTAATTCCCAGTCTGGGCAATGATGGCTGTGGCATTCTAGAGGAGGAAAACCCAAAGGAAAAAAAAAGTCTGGTGAGCTGGAGACTGCTGCTAAGATGGCACGAGAGGGAGGCAGTGCCAGACTGGCAGAGAGACAGGCAGGCAAAAGCCAGGGCAAGGCCAAAGCTCAGGACTGTGGGATGGCATTGTTGTGTCAGCGTCCTTTGTCAAGCAGGCTGAGAGAGAATCCTTAAGGGGATCACAGCAGTGAGTATGATGCAGTGGGTTCAAAGGCTTGGTCAATAAGCTCAAAGTGAAGGCCCCAGAGCACAAAAGGCTGATCGGAGTGAGGCCTGGCTTTGAAATCAGGAGGCCCATTTTGTGGATAATGATTTATAGCACATGTTTAATTGCAGGGCTTTCATCCAGAGCCACTCAGATCCCTCCTTGTCTGCTCCACTCCCGACGCATTCTGCTAGACATCAAACGTCATCGTGAGCAACTGAGGAAGATTCTAATTCCCCATGACGGAAATGGCAGTCTCTCTGTCCCTCGGTAGTCATGTTGGACAGTAGGCCTAGGGCATGAGCTGACTGGTGGCACTAACTCGCCAAGTCCTCTGTGGGATGGGTGGACGCACATGCCAGAGGATCTCCTGGATGCTAGGATTTTCTAAGACCTAGCATGTCTGTCCTCTCTTCCTTTTCTTCCAGGGATTTAACAGGGTTCAATAAACTTAGATGCCAGTCTTAATTATTTCTAAGTAATTGTAAGTGACTTTTGACAAGTCACTTAAATCCATGTTCCCAAATATCCTCATCTCTGCATTAACTGCTGCAACAAGCTCCGTACTACCACTGCTGAGACTCAGGACTACAAAATCTTAATCCTACTCTGACTTTATTAAAGTTGTATTAGATTTTTTTACTTGTCTAGATGGTTAGAATGAACACATTCCTCTCTTCTCATCCTTTGGAGGTGAATGGACTTCAGGATTTGATCATTATTTCATGCAAAAGAACTCAATAATGAAATGAAATAGTTTAAAAGGGGACATTTGCCTCCAACATATGAGTTCTTTCAACTATCTGCATTTAATTTCTACTTCTCCACCTGGACCACCTTAGCTTTTATTTTGATTTGTTAAATATTTCAATAGATTTATGGGGTCAAGTTGAATTCCATTACATATATATTTAGTACAGTAGTGAAGTCTGGGCTCTCAATGTACTCATTCACCGGAATAGTGTACATGGTGTTTCTTATCTAAGTCCTTAAAATCCTTCCAGTCACCTTGGCAAAGATTACAATTTCTAGTTCAGGCTTCAAAACTGGGGTTGAATGTCAATGAGATTCTATTAAAATAAAATATTTTAAAACTTGTTCAACTGTTTCTTTTTCTTATTTATTCAGTCCCAAAATGCAAAACTCTTTCTTTAAATTCAGACAGTTAAGAATTATTAGTACTTTCTTCATTTGAAAGAAACATTAGGGTTTGTTGACAGCCCTAAACAAGTATAATACATGAAAAATCTCAGTCTGAAGTAGGACAAGATAAGGCTAAATCAGTAGAATATGTTATATACAATATTATAGATCATTACAATTTAATGGAAATGATCAGTTTTATAAAGTGGACCCCCAGTTGTACATTAAAATTCATTATTTTGTGGCTATAATTTATGAGTTATCATAAAAATAATTCAAATAAAAATGTCTGAAGGGCAGTTTTCTCTTTTCTTGTGTATAAAGACTACATAATGATACCAAATTCAGTACCCACCATTGCCAGACAGAGTAATACCAGTCTTTTCATCATCATTGTGAGGGAAGTAAGTGTTGCAGTCGGCACCTATCCAGTGTTTGTTACACACACACTTCAGCTCATTACTGCAAACCTGAAATCCAAAATCAAGCTAGAGTAAACATTAATTCTCTGGTACAGAGACACGAAAAATAAACATTAATTTCTAATTATTATTATATGCTTAGAATTTGATAATGTTAAAAAATTAGTACTTTCTTAATAATCCTAATTACATTATTTCTCACTCCAATACCTAAAAAAGTATTTGTTGACCCAAAGGGAACAATGAATTTTAACAGAGGAATTAATCTATATCTAAAAGAAATCAATGAAATTATTGTTTTGATTTTCCTTGACTTAAATTTTATGAGGGAAATTTTAAAAACTAAGCAGAAAAACAATCATCTGTCCATTATGCAATACAAAGGGTTTTTTTCTTCCAAAGTAAGGGTCTCTATGCAAAAACGGTATTAATTTTTTAGGAAGCCAAACAAGACAAAGAGAAGTCCCACAAAGAAGTGGGAAGGCCTATGTTCTGCAGTGGTCTGAAAAGAAAGTTTCACAAGGCTGTAACCCTGGCTCCTCAACCCAAGCCAAAGAAACTAGCAACCTCAGGGTCACAGGAACTAAGAACTCCCATAAATAAAGCATAGAAAAAAATCACAGAGAAATAACAATTTTTTTAATTATATGAAAATAGTCTTTTTCCATTCATCCACCCAGGAAACAGGATCGACACCCCAATCAAAACACCTTTGAATGTAGTAAGAAGTAGGAGAGCATTAAGTCAGGTTTCCATTATTAGAGAGATAGCGGTTTAGGGTCATATCTATTTCTATGATATAAAAGAAATGAATAGTTCCCCATGGTGAGGTACTGAATACTTACTCCATTTCCTGAACAAACAGTGCCTTCTTTACTGCTTAAGCAAGTACTAAAGTTGAAGGAAGCCATAGGAAGACACCTGTGTTCTAAACACATCATTTGGGGACCACAAGGTGTCCCATCTTCCACATAGCCAAGATCTACATCTTCTTCAAGTCTAACATGCCCGCCACTAAAAATAAATTGGGAGCAAACAGAAAATGATATTCCATTAATTCATAGTCATCTTGAGAACATGCTCAAAAACCTAAAAGTGGGCAATATCACTTTCCCTATTTTCTATCTATTATTTAATAAAAACCAGTAGCATAAGCGTGTTTAAACTCTAAATGGAGAAAGCAATTGAATCTTTTGATCTAATTCTTTTTGGAGAAATTGATATAACTTAATATTTAATATCAACATAATGATTATAATAAAGGCCTGAATTGAAACAGCTTTATCATTTTGCCTTGGCTACCACATACAAATTAAGTAAACCTTTATTACTGTATTTGATTTGATAAGTAGGTTTTAAGATTTCAAATGTGTTTCAAACAAGGAGAATTGGTTTTGATTTATATTACTCAAAAAGACTGCATATGTACAAATCATATTTTAGAATGACTAAACTATTGTAGCTTCACTAGTCAAAAGAGCAAGCCTATATATTATGGAGATGCTATGTTCTCCTGGAGTCTCTGACCTGCTCCTATCTGTTCTGATTGTCTCCATGTGCCTGGCCTCCTAGAACTATAAATCTTGGATTTTCCCTGTCAGTTGAGTATTGCTCTGTCTCTCTCCATGGTGGAGATCTTGTTTTCTGTATTTCCTGTCTTTCTCTTCCTTGGATTACTCCTTCATTTTGGTAGAGTGCAAGTTCTAGTAGCTTCCTGAGAAAGGGTAAATTTTGGAGAAACTTACATATCTAAAATGTCTTTATTTCCTACCCTCACAAATGATAGATATTTTCCCAGGGTACGAAATTCTAGTCTGGAAATAATTTTCTCCATTGTCTCCTGACTCCCAGGGCTCCTTTTGATAAATCCTAAACCATTTTAATTCCCAAGTCTTTGCTTTTTTCTCCTCTCTGGAAACTTCTGGGATTCTTTCCTTTGTCTTAAGGTTCTAAAATTTCATGATGATATATTTAGATGTGCCTCTAATTTAGATCTATATTTAGATCACCAAGTACTGGGTACTCCTTGTACCCAGTGATCCTGTTAATATGGAAACTCAAGTCTTTCAGTTCTAGATAATACTTTTGACTTATTCATTGAAAATTTCCTCCCTGCTATTATCCCCATTCGTTATTACTTCTAATTTGGTGAGTTTTTCTCTCTGTTCCACTTCTTTGCTTTTTTAGCCCTACTTTCTGGAAGATAATTTCAACCTCTGTGTTTTATTTGTGCCATCATATTTTTAATTTTCAACAAACTTTTTTCTTCTCTGAATGTTCCCTGTGTGTTTTTTTTTTAAATAGCACCTGATTTTCTCATTTGAAGTCTCTTCTCACTCATAAATATTGATAGGTAGTTTTCTTCTCCCCCTTCCCCCCCGCCCTTGTTGTTTTTGTCTCCCTTTTTCATGTTAGAGACTTTCTTCATATGTCTGATAATCTACTCATATTGCAGGTAGGGAACCAAATAGATGATTGGAAATCCTCGGGCTTTCTGACTGAACATCAACTGAGGATGGACCACTCTCATGCAACCCTGATATCAACATTGCCTGCTATCCTCCAGCTTGCAAACCTTCTCTATTACTCTCTGCAGATTGTAAAGCTCATGTCTGCCACAGGAGGGTGGGCATCTTCCAAACTCAGTTTCCCAGTTTAGCTGAGTCAGGGAAGTAATCTGTGTATCTAACTGCTTCTTTAACAGACTTTTGTCTATCTTCTTTATTTCAGCCCCTTCACTCCCACATCTGCCCTTCCCCCTTCCAAAAGTAGATGATGTTGCCAATTCCTGAGTCTTTTGGGAAGTGACAATATATACTGGGTTGTTTCTCAGTTTTCCCCTTTGCTGATTTTGGAATTCAGCTCTCTTTGCTAAGTCGTGTGCCACGCACTCATTTGCTTTATACATTCCAAAATTTCATTGCTATTGTCTCTTCTTCCTTTCTATGCTTCCCTGTGGATATATGAACTCTAAAAAAGATCCATTTAGTGTCATTTTAGTGGGAATTCAGAAGTGAGCAAAAGTAGATGCAGATATTTAATACACTAATTTTACCGAGAAGTCCTTATTCATTTTCCTTATTAAGAATGAGCTAGGCCAGGTGCAGTGGCTCACGTCTGTAATCCTAGCACTCTGAGAGGCCAAGGTAGGAGGATCGCTCAAGGTCAGGAGTTTGAGATCAGCCTGAGCAAGACCGAGACCCCATCTCTACTAAAAATAGAAAAATTAGCCAGGCGTGGTGGTGTATGCCTGTAGTCCCAGCTACAAAGGAGGCTGAGGCAGGAGGATCGCTTTAGCCGAGGAGTTTGAGGTTGCTGTGAGCTAGGCTGACACCACGGCACTCTACTCAGGGTAACAGAGTGAGACTTTCTCAAAAAAAAGAAAAGAATGAGCTAAACCCAACAAGATTTTACTGACCAACTAAACATAAATCTATCAACCACATAACATTCCACATTCTACTATTTATCTTCTTTTTGTCTCTTTTCTATCGGGATTTAATCAATCACCTCTATGAACTATATTCTATTTTGACTTACTAAATGCACATAAACTGAAAACAGATGTAGTCCTAAGCTGCATTCCTGGGAAATAAGATGATTAGTGTTCTCACAGAATGGTTAGATAAGTACCTGCAGTTTAATGTTCTTCCCTGCTGCACAACTAAAGTAGATGTGATTTCACCATCGAGTTCTCCAAGCCGTGGGATATTACCAATATTGGTACATAAAAGGTAACCACATAGTACATCCCTGTGTCAAAAGAGTACCAATTATTTACTTCTTTCTCCAAAGATATAGCAAACCACATGTATTGCTAAAACGATGATCTCTCATTTTAGCCTTTGTTTTTCATCAACTATATTATTTACTCATATGCCAAACACAATAAAATTAGTTTAAACTCTTACTGGTATACCAAAATCCAAATTGTTTTCTAGCTTTTCCTTTACTGTCCATTAGTTCAAGTATTTAAAGAAAATTATCATCGAATGGACTTCTTTCATATCACAATCTGTTTTTCCATAACACATCACTAGATATGCCTATTTTTTAGTGTTTGATTAAGTGAATAAATGACTTTTGGATGAGCATTTTTTTCTAGAATCCAGATGTTTCTTAAACCTGTCACCCCAGAATTAAAGAAGAAATTATCCATTGTGCATATTTTATTGATTTCCAACTGCAAAGGCTCAACATCCTTTTTCAATATATTTCGCTACTCTCCCAACTATCACATATGCTTCTAATTTAACTTATAAAATATTTTATAGGTGTTAAATACTATCTTACATATTCTTTATTTCTAATACAATTATTAATAGTGATAATGATTAACATATTTTAATAAATGTCTTGTGAAGACTGATCAGTAGGCTAGAAAGATTAGATATGGAAACATGAGACTTTATCAGATGGAGAAAAGAGAAAAATTAAAACCTGCATCACCAATATAGAAAAAATATATATTAATTTATTCTTTAAGATAATTTTTTAAATTATATCATTTTACTGTATCTGTCATAAACAAAAGTGCTTTCTCACCACAGAAGAGACATTCATTCAAAACTTTTTTGCATTTCACTTATGTGTATGAGCTTTACTAAGTAATTTAGAATATATAAAGAAAATTAGACAGGATCTTTATCCTCAAGAAAATTTTACTCCGGATGAGAAGATAAATCACATACACAAACAACTTTAACTGGGGACAAAGGCCATAAGTAAACAGGGCCGTAGGAGTTCAGAGGAGAAAGGAAAGATGATTCATTTCCAGAGTAAATCAGGAAATAATTTATAGAGAAAGTGCTTCCCGCTTTTCTTTCTGCTCTGAAGAATGTGTAAATTTTTAACTGCCAATGATATAGGTATAAAGGAAGCTTCCTGGGGAATAAATAGCACAAACACAGGCATAAAGATAGGACAGTGTAATGTACATATAAGGAAGAGTAAAGGTCTGCCAGACTTGGAAGAACAGAGAAGATAAAAAAAAAAAAAATGTAGGTAGGGGCAAATTGTGGAAGAGGTATAGTGTCAAGCTAAGGTTCCATTTTTTTATTAAACAAGACTATGTCATTCAGCAAACTGGTGAAAAGAGAGTTCTGAAATCAGACTGCCTGAATTCTAACTTATTATTAACATCCTATGTACATGACCTTGGACAAATTAACTGTGTTTCAGTTTCTGCCTTCATAAAATGGGAAGACTGCCATAAAGATTAAATAACATGGTTGGGCATGGTAGTCCACATCTGTAAGCCCAACACTTTGGGAGGCTGAGGCAGGAAGACTGCTTGAGGCCAGGAGTTTAAGACCAGCCTGAGCAACATAGCAAGATTCCATCTCTATAAACAAAATAAAAAATAAATAAATAAAAATTAGCCAGGTGTGGTGACATGTACCCGTAGTCCTAGTTACTTGGGAAGCTGAGACTGGAGGAGAGCTTGAGCCCAGGAGTTTGAGGCTGCAATAAGCTATGATCACGCCACTGCACTCCAGCATGGGCGACGGAGCGATACCATGTCTCTTTTTCAAAAAAGAAAAAAAATTAAATAGCACAGCTTATTATAAAGTGTGATACAGTACTTAGCACATAGTATGTACACATGGACAATGTGCAGAGGGAAGATGAGTCAAGGATCACTCTGAGGCTTCTAAACAGAAGGACAGTAAGATATTGAGACCTTTGGCAAAAACGGGTGGATTTTGGAATGTTAGAGCCACTTAATTCAATTCAACAGCACCAAGTATGTATTCTGGGTAGCTTTAATTTCTGTTGCTTTTGAGATGGGCTGGAAAGTGTCTTCTGGGTAAGAAAGTCCTGCAACTGCTACAGGTTTGACCTGGGCCTTAGGAGAGAGGTGAGGATTCATGCTAAGATTTGGAAGCCCTCTGTGTACGTCATGCTGGAACACTGGAAGAGATGAAGTGAGTAGGCAAAGCACACTTTGTGGGATGCAGAAAACAGGATCTTCTGGCCACTCAATACCTATGCTTGTAATTGACTGAGGTATGTATTCCAGGCTAACTTCTCCACCTCACCGTTTGTTGCACTGTATCCATGTGTCTTTGTCCTTCCCACAGTTACCCTTCTCAGTCCCTTCGATATTCAGTTTCTCATAGCAGTATTTGTCTGATGCTGTCACCTCTGAAGCAGAATAAAATTTTCTATCAGTAAGGGAAGTAATGTGTGGGCTGCTCAAAATGTTTTCAGGCAAGAAAAATTGCAACGTAAAAACACTTCTTCACTGCAGTGTTATCAATTCCAAAAATTGTACTCATGGTTCACGAGTTTTCCTATATCAGACATCCATGATTCAAGTACATTTTTCAGGAATGTTCACTTGAAATTTGGGGAAAAAATGAGATTCAGGCTACAAAAACAACACTCCTCAGGATTTGGCCAATAATTAGGGGAAGATGATACCAAATGGTTCCTTAAATAAATATCCTATGCGTTAATCTCAGTGCCAAATATAATGCATGAATTTCTCAGCAAATTGTAATTATAAAGACAATTTTATTAAAATAGTTATGTACTATTAGATTCAAGGAACTGTGGTATAATTTCTACCTTGCTCACTAATTCTTAACAGCTATCAAAAACAATTTTATTTTGCTTTTAGACAAGCTTGAATTCATGTTAAACCTCTGAGAGCTCCAAGTAACATTTTAAGGTATGTCAGCATCTTTGTCAGGTTTTTATCTTTTCTGAAGCCAGGTTGGTTGATAGAGTTATCTAAAAATTAAAACAAAATGACTTTTCCAAACTAATCAAAGGACTCTGTGTGTATGTGTATTTAAAAACCAATTAATTATGTTGGTAGTTTCTTTAACCACTTTGTGTTATCAATTGATACTTCTGCACAAGTGGAAGAAACAAAAGTGATATGTCTTTGTTCAGAGTACAAACCTGCAGGACTTTTTGCCCCATCGCAATATTTCTAGTTGTTTAAAGAGAGCATACACTTCCCCTCCTAAAAGGATTGTAGTCACTACCTATGACTATTAGAACTATTATTATTTTTATAGCTTTTTTTTTCTGATACAAATTATTGAAAGAGTTTAGAAGAAAAACTGCTTTTAAAAGTTTGGGCCAGTCATACTTTCATTACAGAAAACAATATATTACTCAAAATTTAAATATAAATTTAAATATAAATGTTATATATTTTCCTCTGAAAATCTGACAAACTTTGAAGGGAATAACATTAAAATTTCGTTCTGATACAAGAAAGCAACATCAGCAGAAGATCACCTGTAACTAGGAAAACCAGCTAGGTTTAAGAAAGATAGATGAGGAGGAAAAAAACAACTCTAACTAAAATGCTATAGTTCTAAGTCAAGGATGCCCTAGCCAGGGTCCATGTCCATCCCATATGGATGTACAGGTTCTGCTTAAGGGCACTCAGCTGAGGAGACTATATGTGGAGCTGAAATCTAGGTTTGTCTATTCTCCAAGCTGTGCGCCCTGGCATGGGCTTCACCTGCCTAGCAGCAAAGGCACCTTCTGATTTGCCCACAGGCACCATCTACTAGCGAGGATGTGTGGGGTTGTGTCTTCTCAAAGGAGGTGAATTACTCCAATTTCCAGAAACATGTCCCTTCTGAGACCTGCAGTAGCTTCAAGAACCCCCCAGTCATAAAGTAGTCAAAAATTTACTTCTGTGCTGGTTTCAAGAATGAATTATATAAAAAAAAACATTTACATCTAATATACATGGCCATGAGAAGTCTGCCTGATATCACATTTTAAAAATGATCAAGCCACACAATTTACTTACTTTGCCCCCAGATGTATTTGCATTGTCTATCCCTGGTTTTACATCTTCCTCCAAAGCAAATTCCCTAAAATGGAAAACCAAATACCCATTATCGATGCAATGTCTGCGTACGTCAGATAACTGAAAAAGAAAACATGATTGGGTAAAATAACAGACCAGTATTATAAAGGCCTTTAATCTGCAGAACTGATTACAAAACATTTAAAGTGATCTTCCTATTTTGGTAAGATTTCAGTATTTCTCTCATGCTAGTACACATGAAAAATTTAGGTAAAAATGAAGTGACCTACCTGAACACCATCACATGAATATCCATCCATTTTATGAATATTAGGGGCACACTAGAGAAAGAAAACAAACTATGAACCAAACACAGAGCAAAATATCAGGCTGAGCTAAGCCCTTCAATGCTTTCATTTTTAAAATCACTTCTGGTACTACGGCTAGCTAAAAATAAAAACAAAGATTAAGAGAAAGCAAGACGAAATGAAACAATTTGCGTACTTTTCCCTAAAAATATGAAGCAAAAACAGTTGATTACATAGCAGCAAATAAAAAGAACTGACTGCAATAGACCCAGCTAATGATTTAATTAAGAGCATCTTGCTTCATACAGATACACTATTCTTCAGAGCAAGGAAAAGAAGAGCACAAAACAAAAGCAAAGAGTATGTCCACATAGGTAGACAAATAACTAGTTTTCTCTCTTTTGCCATAAAAAACAACACAGCCCCTGTGCTTAAAATAATGACATTCAAGCAGGAGTCTACTTTGAGAATGTTAGAAAAGGACATGCTTTATAACCCCATTTTTTCCCTTGCAGCAATTATGGAAAGTTACAAAGCATTCTTGTTTATAAACAGACAGTAATTTTCAAATTTATTATACATCTTTTTCTATCATTACAGTAATTATATAGTCATTTGAGAAAAGTTGGAAAATATTAAAAACAGAAAAAAAATGAAAGACTGAAGTCATTCATATTCCCCACCATCCAAAGGCAGCTACTTTTTATATTTTGGTACATTTTTCTCTCCATATTTTTCTGTAAAAATTGGTATTTTTAAACACAAGTATGATCAAATTATAGATAATAGTTTATATTCTGCTTCTACCTTTTATTATCAGCATCCAAATTCCTCATGTCATAATTTTTGTAGTACCTTTTTTTTTTTTTTTTTTTT
>VBSM01002217.1:48286003-48323099 GCA_008086735.1 Cheirogaleus medius
TTTTAGTAGAGATGGGGGCCTCGCTCTTGCTCAGGCTGGTTTCGAACTCCTGACATTGAGCGATCTGCTCGCCTCAGCCTCCAAGAGTGCTAGGATCACAGGCGTGAGCCATCATGCCCAGCCTGTAGTACCATTTTTAATGGCTGTAACACAATGCATTGAGCTAACAATGTACTAAACAATCATTTTAATCTGTAATTATAATTTATGCTGCTATAACTAAGGCAACAAGAGCATTAGATTTGTACACACATCATCTTTGGATTTAGGACTATTTAAAAATTCCTGCTTATTTATAATCACATTCCAAAGAAGTTGCTCTGAACACTTTCTGCCTAGGAGCCTTAGAGGTAATCATTCATTGAATCCTCATCATCACTAGGTGTTAGCGTAGAAAACATTGCCACTTAGCAAGAAAGGAAAAATACTTCAACATGAAAGATCTTTGACCTCTTAGGATGACTAATTTCAAAATAAAGCATTTTTAATGGTCAATAGAAGTAGACCACTACAGAATTCCTCTTCTCTGAAGAAAAACATATGTAGGCAGTCCTCGCTTTGCACAGGTCTGGTATGCATGAATTTCAGTTTCCATGATTTTGTTAAAAAAACACCCGTCCCCCAACAACACATTCCAATTTCAGTTATCACAGTTATTAACCGAGAGTAACTGCAGAAAGCACAGCTTGGCTACTAACTCTTCAGTCAACTGATCCCTAGACAAATAACAGATGCCCATCATGATCAGTGACACAACTTGTCACTTCTTTCAAAGTCGGTCAGTGATTGGTCACTGTCTATTTGTTTCTCCAATTCACACACAGACAGCAAACTGTGTAGCCGTGTTGCCTTTTTGTCTTCCAGCGACACCATGTGACATTTTACAAAAATGGATAAGCAGAAGAGGGAACTAGCCAACAAAGATGGAAGTGCAGCAAAGAAATGAAAAACGATGACGCCTGAAGTGAAATTCGATTTGGCCACAAATGGAGTTATAGGGAAAAATAGCTATGTGTGGGAACGTTGACACTGTTGTTCAAGAGACTCCAGACATGCAGACAGAGGAACTTAGTGAAGGAGGACTTATTGACAAAAATGAATGAAGTAGTAGCGATATAATGTAAGTGAAGATGTCCCAGAGGAGGTGATGCCAGCAAGAAACCTCACATCTCTCAGACATACTGCATGACATTGAAAGAACAAAGGATAAAAAATGTTGAAAGCTAATCAAACTTAGAAAGGAGTGTAACAATTCAACAAGGCATAGAAAAGACGCTTGCTCTATCTATATCATAAGGTTTACAACAAGAAGGCAAGCACAGTTCAAACTACTGATAAGTTTTTTAGTTTTAATTTATACTATGCTAAATAAATATTAGTTTATGCTTTTCCTATGCATTTAAAACTAACAGTAAGAAAGCTTTTAATAGTTTGACAGCATTTTTTTAAAGATACAGAACAATTACAATATTTTTCTTTGATTAAAACCATTTTGTATAGTTTTAGGTTGCATGATCATTTTTATGGTTTATCATTACTATGCAAAATGAGGACCTCCTGTATGTACACTGATCCTTTAGAAATCTGTGAACACTAACCAAAATTTATCCAATTTCCCTGGCTTTTCTACCTACAACTAAATGCTGTTAAATTCAAGAGGAGCCATTAATAGCTGAGGTGATGCAACTAAGAGTCGAGAAAGAGAAAAGGGTCCGCTCTCTTCAATCAGCTGGAGTCTGTGTTTCTTCCTTCAGTAAGTAGATAAAAAGAAAAACATGTTATACTCTCTACCTAAAAGCAAAATAGTTAAAGGCATGCAAGCAGTCTTAGGTTAGTTCAACGTTAAGACAAAATGATGCTGATTACTGAAATTTAAATACCTAAAAAATAAAAAGAGAGTGAGAAGTGATGTGAAAGAGAGACATGAGTATTTTGTCCATTTACATGTCTCCTGGCAGTCAGTGCACTAAAGCCCCCCTCCCAATTTTTCCCACAGGATTGATAGTAATTATTTTATAAATTACCTGGCTTGAATTTCCTGAACATGTTTCACGAATATCACAATCATTTACTGCTTCTCGGCACACAGTGCCCATAGGCTGAAACTAAAATGAACAAAAATCAATGTTTAAAACTGTAAAAAGGGGGGAAAAAAAACTCTTACAATATCTAAAAAAACCAAAAAGAAAATTGTTTGGCTATAAATACCTTAAAAACTATTTTAAGATGGTAGTCTGTGAAAACCACAGTTACTGGATAAAATGTTATTTTAACAATTGTAAGAGAGAATTTCTTGTGTCTGAAGTACATTCCCTAGTTATCACACATAAGCCTTAGAGTATCCTGCAAAACTCGACGAGTGCTTGATGGTGCATCTCCACAAGGACAAGCTAGTCCAAGTTCTATCAATAGTAACGCTTCCTTGCAAATAGCTTTCGGATTTACACTTTACTCTTCATTTTTACTGACACCTTTATCATGTTACTACTCATTTTTCGCCTCATCTGCCAAGAATTTGAAAGTTATATATTGGGATGAATCACAAAAAAAAAAAAGTTAGATTTTCTGGCAAAGCTATTTCCTCCCATACTTTCCCTTCCTTTCTTCTGCCTCATGTTTAGATAGACTTGAATCTTGGGTCTTTTATTCTCTTCTAATGTTTCTATTATTTATGCTGTATAGGAGTTTTGGGGTTTTTTTTCTCTTTTTTCAATTACTTCAAATACTTCTAAGTGTGAGAGTTGTACAAATTCATTTTTAATCTCATTAGATTTATAAATTGAAAGAGTGCTCATTATAACAATACGGACCAGAGCTTCATAGTTATTGTACTTCCCCTTCCCTCCCTCTCCAACATTTGGAGCTGGACCCTCTATGCTTGTGCTTCTGCTCACACAAATGTACATATTATTCCTCGACTTTCTGTATAAACTGTATCTTCTCTCCCTTCTCTCCCAGTCATTTGAACTTCCTGCTGTGCCTACAACATGCACAGCCCACTGCCAACTCCAATCAGGATTTCAATGGACTTTTTTTTTTTTAGGAGATCGGAACAAAATCTGTGTTCATTCACCCATTTATCAAGCACTAACGAAACACTGAGATTGTACCAAGCACTATTCTAGCCACTGGGAAAATAATGGAGAACAAGACAAGAACCTTGCATATTAGTAGGGGTAAACTGACCATGAAAATAAGAAAGTAAGCAAGACAATTTAATTTTACGTGTTCTCATTCTCTTCTTCTTTGGGATTGGGGCAAGCCACAATTTTAGAAAATCTAGGGTAGAAATATGAGCAGATATGGGGTAGAGTTTAGAGGAGAGCATAAATGTTCAAGAATGTACAGGAAACAACTGAAAGAAAGCATAACAAGGGAGGACTTGCTCCAAGTGCTGGGATACAATGGTACATAAATAGATCAAAATCCTGGCCCTATTGGAACTTATATAAAAATGGGAAGAAAAAAATAAACAAGTAAACAGGCACTATTTTACAACAGGGGTTGGTAAAATACAGCCTGATGGCCAAATCTGGCTGGCTGCCTATTTTAATAAATAAAGTTTTATTGGAACACAGCCATGCCCATTTGTTTCTGTATTTTTAATGGCTGCTTTCAAAGGCCAAGCTGAGTATGATAGAGTCTTTATGATCTACAAAACCTAAACTGGCCCTTTATAGAAAAAGTTTGCCAACCCTTGGCTTATAGACATATGTAGAAAAAATAGAGATACATACAAGTTCTAATCTTGTTCTTCTAATTCCCTCCCCTCCATTCATTATCCTGATGCTGGCTCCCCTAGGAGTCCAGGGTGGTAGTGAGATTTGGGGATATGTGTGGTAGAGAACATGGCAAAAAGATCTTATTTGACTGGGACAGCTGTAATTTATTTTGTAGGATAGCAGTTAATCATGCCATTTTATTTTATGTAGTTTAGCTGTATTATTTTGTACTTGTTCCTTGAAATGATTATATCACAGGGAGTCTGATTCTATAAATAAAAGGAAAAAAGGTGTCATTAAATGCATTTTATAAATGGGAAGACTTAAAACATCGAGGACTAAGATAATGGTTCACCATCCCTTGATGTGGCAGTGGGAGAAGCTGACAGAATAAACAGTCGTGGCAGCCAAAATGAAGGAATGCCTATTTCACGTTTAGTTTAATCTTCCTTTTTAGAAAGTGCTTTCAGAGATTTCTGCCAGTGCCTGCTTGTCTTAAAAAGCTGCCAGGAGACACAGTGGTAGAATGGAAACAACAGAAATGGCTGCCAGCAGGTCTGGGGTATAACTGCACATCTATTCCTTACGAGCGGAGTGAGCTTGCGCAGGTTATTTCACTTGCTTGACACTGGGATATTGCTTAATTGTAAAAATGAGGATAATAATGCCTATCCAAAAGTGTGCTTATGGGAGTGGTTAAGACAGTAGTCTCAACCAAGGGTGATTTTGTCCCCAAGGGGGCATTTGGCAATGTCTGGAGACGTTTTTGGTTGTCACAACTAGGAGAGTGCTGCTAGTATCTAATGGGTAAAATCCAGGGATGCTGCTAAATATCTACAATGCACAAGACACCCTCACAACAAAGAAATATCCAGCCAAAACTGTCAATAGTGCCAGGGTTGAGAAATTCAGATGTAAGATGATATAAATTAAAAGTGCTTAGCACACAGTACTTTTTTACTACTTTTTTACTATGACAGTTTCCTACTCAACCTTCTTTTAACTTATTAGACTAAAGTTAATCAGAAAATCATCATTAAGAGAGTACATACATATTTATTCATTCATTCAACAAATATTTACTGAGAACCCATACCAATTACTGTGTGGGTAGCTAGCTCTCCTCCATGGAATGTACAGACTGGAGGAAGAGACCGATATTAAGCCTTAGAAATAATGTAGACTATTATACCAGATTTTATAGGAGAAGAGAAAAAAAGAATTAGTTTCTTTAGGGAAGGTAAGACCCAAATAATTATTAGTCTTGATGTGAAGTCTTAAATATTTGGAGACAGGTATAAGGATGCTGCTTGGGAGAACGAAAACAGATTAAAGTGTGTAAAGACGCATTCTAAAATTTTCATGCACAATAATGTAAGCAAGATACTATCATGTCTAAAAGTATTCTCTTGCTCCTTTAACAGCTAATGCAAGAGATATACTAAGCTGAGCAAGAAGAAAAGGATCTACTGAATGTCCGCTTGGCTTCACAAAGATAACTAAACATCAAAGATTAATAACACCTGGTTTCATTTAACTTGCATGCTCCTCAGAGAGGAAGTATGGAGAGGAGAGTCTCCCAGGATTCACAGGGTTGAGGCCCTCGATCTCTGACTCACCCGGTGTTAAGACATCGGGCAAACTACTTAACCACTGTGAGCCTCAGTGTTCTCCTCTGTTAGATGAAAATAAAAATAGCAACTACACCTCACAAGCTTGAGTGAGGATCCTGTAGAGTACCTGGCACTTAGTCTTTTAATATGTGTTAGATACTATTTTTGTTATTAGGCTTAACAATTCAATCTCGTATGTCCTTTTTTCTGTCATATGGTCATTAATCAACATTTATTTACCTTGCACTTTTTACAGCAAAGACCATCACTGCACTGAGAGTCTTGAGTCAAGGTGCATTTCTTACAACACTCTGCTCCTTCAAGGACACATTCCTAAGGAATATAAACATTTGCAAAACAGCAGTAAATGGTGTCATTTTCCCGAAAGTACCAGCATGCTTTCTTAAATAAATATACAAATTGACGATAATAATCTTTCTTCCATAATCCTATAAAATTTCTAGGCATGACACTCTGTATGTCTCAGTGTGTAGAAATGGAATGACCCTGAATTACCTAAAAACTACTGAACACTTACAGCAGGGGTCCCACAGTCACACTCCTCTCCAGTCTCAATGAAGCCATTGCCACACTCAGGAGGATCAAGAAGCTGTGGGAAGAAAAACAAAAAGGGAAATAAAATATAAGAAAATCAATATCAAAGACTGAGAGAGACCATAAGTGCCACACCTATACACACCTGTCATACCTGCTAGTCACTCCAAAATATATTTTTATTTTCCTAAACTAGAAAGCATGACTTTAGAACTTCAGAACAAAAGTGTCTACTTCTGTTTCCATTTCATATTTAATATACATAGTGTATAGCTTTACATACATATTTATATAAATATATAATATACATACCAGGTAGGGTCTGGTAAATGTCATCAAAATAAAAGATGATCTAGCTATTGTCCAAAACCAAGCCAGATTGATTCTTACAATTTCATTTCAAACAGTAGGAAAGAGATTTGGAGTCAGAATGTCTAGATTAAAATCTTGGCTCAACTATTTATCTTGGGAAAACTACTTATTATCTCAGAGACTTTAATATCTAAAACAGGAATAATAATATTAGCTATCCATCCACATCAAAAAATTATTGTGTGGATCAAGTTTAATCATCTTTATTAACTATATCTCCTTTTGAAACAGAAAGTTATTTCATGGACTATAAGAAAAGCACCATAAAAACTAATATATCCATTGATCTATTTAATATAAAATACAGCTCCTCCTATTAACATAGCTTTGCAGAGAGCAGCAACAATAATTTGACCCAGAGATCAAAGCTATTTTTGGCCTGTCCAAGAGCACAATTTAGGTCTGTTTTATTATTTAACTCTCAATCAATTTTATCTTTTGAGTATAATTTATCCTATGGTGATTGGCAAAATTAGTAAATAGTGAATAATTGCTATGTGCCAGATACATAATATTCACTCAGAAGTTAATCAAAGTTTACATATTATAGAATGGAATTGCACAAACACTTGTAAATAGACACACACACACTATCTCTCTCTCCCTTTTATAACTAACTAGAGGGGGAAAAAAAAACAAAATAAAGGAAACAAAAAGATTTCAAATACCTTCTCCTCTCCTACAAAAGAGTGAATTCTTCTCTGTATTTCATTTTCAGTTGAAAGTGATCATAGCAAATGAAAAAAGCAAGAATGGAAACTTATCCATATGTAATATAAATTTATTCTCTTACTTTGGGTTTAAAATAATCAATTATTTTGGTAAAAAGACTTGTATTGTTATTATGGCAGCAGTGATTTAGTTCAAAAATCTCTTCCAAAGCTTTTGCAGACACTTAAAATTGTCAATTTGCTTTTCAATGCAATATGATACATTTCCTGAATTTCACTGGAGTGAACAGAGAACGAAACCAAGTAAAATTACAAAGACAATGCCACATATCACTGTGGTGCACAAAAGCATTTCATAGTTCACACAACTAACAAGGACAAAGCATTCTTTAACATGCAAAGGCTTCAAAATGCAGGAGGAAGACCTGCTTTCTAGTCAGTAACCAGAGGACGCTCTGCAAGTTGTAAAAAATCTATGAAAAAGTCCAAGAACAGAAAGATTTTCTCCTTTTCTGCTTTAAGAAGGCTTGCTTTTCAAATTGAGAAGTGTGTATAATGTTAATCACACTGCTCATTCTGAAAGGCAGTGGTAGGGAGTGATGAAGGGAGATGTGCCCCCCTTTCTCCCTATATGAGTTGTGATTAGGTATCCAAAGGAAAAAAAAAGCATCAAGAAAATAAAAAAAGAAAGGTAAAATAAAACCATCTTTGTACGTTCACTCAGACTCACCATTTCGCCATACAAAAAGAAAATGGAAACTTTTCAGACAGAAACACTCTTATTTCTACTTGCTTTCTACCCTCATCAAAATAGCCCAAAATGCCTAACATTAAAGCTGACTTTGAAAATGCAGTTATTTAGCATATTTAGACACATATAGGCCAAGGTGAAAAGTTTTCTAAGATTCAATGGCTTGAAATTTGATAATTAATAACTCTTGATCACACTTATTACCTTAGAAGGTTTGTTGAAAAGGCAGGCACCACCTCCACTATTCAGGAAGTCATGATACTCTTCAATATTACACTGGGTGAACTTTTTAGGAAGATAATAGCTATAGGAAAAGAAAATCAATAGCTGGGTAAAACTTGTCTCCCCTGTTTGTGAATTAGTCTTAAAATTGAACTTTATTAAAATTGTATATTATTCTTTAAAATGAAAGAATTTTACTCATGTACAACATTTATATTCAATCCATGTGAGTTTTATTCAATCCATGTATTTCTAAATTCTTGATTTGGTGACTAATAGTGACTATGGGATATTCATTATTTGCATATGCATTCCAAGGAAACACACATGTACAGTACCTATAATTTTAATCAAGGAGAGTCAGGAAAATTTTATTTCATAATGGATCATTCCTAAATATTAAAACTGGGCTAGAATCCAAACTGCAGAGCATTCTATGAAATAACTGACCTATAATCTATAAATGTGTTAGGTCGTGAAAGTCACAGAAAGACTGAGGAACTGTTCTAGACTGAAGGAGGCTAAAGAGACATAAAAATCAGATGTGATGCCTGATCTTGAACCTGTTGTTATAAAATCACATTATTGAAACACAGGGACAATCTCAAATGAAGGCTAAGAATCAGATGATTTTACTGTTTGTATGGTGGTTATGTAGAAGGGTATACTCGTTTCTAGAAAATGCACTCTAAGGTGTTTAGGAATGATAGGGCACCAAGTTAGCAATTTATGATTCAGAGGACAAAAAGATTCTTTGTTATTAATCTTGCAACTTTTCTTTAAGTTTGAGGTTGTTAAAAAAAAAAATGTATGCCAAAAGAGTCATAAACGGTCAAAAGAAAAAAGGAACTTGGTTAGAGAACGATTTGGCAATATGCATTAAGAACCTTCAACATGAGCACACTCTTAGACCTAGTGCTGCTTCTACTTGTAGAAATTTTTCTTGAGGAAATAATTAGCTATGTGCACAAAAATGTATGAACAAAGATAATTATGATAGCACAATTTATAACAGCAATAATAAGAAAATAACCTAAATGTTCAATAGTGAGAACTGTTAACTGATATATTAATAGAATACCATGTAATTATTAATAATCATAGTGTTGAAGAATGGACTCAAAAATGCTGACTATAGAGTGTTAACTAAAAAAATGAATAAACAATTAAATATTCAATAGGAACCAAATTTTATAAAACAATAAAATGGAAAGAGAAAAAATACTGACATAAATACAGCAGAATTATATACCTACTTATCATTGCAGAAAAGAAGCAACAAAAAGTTTTTCTATATCTTCCAAAAATTGTTTTATATTGAACTTTGATGAAATGGAAAAAACAATTAAAATAATAAACAGTTTTTATAAAAGTCTCTCCCACTAGCCTACAAAGACTGTGTCCATTTATATCCCCACTTCTTTCTCACACAGTGGTTAATACTTCCTGAATCAATTACTGGAATTTATAATGCTTATTTATCCTAAACTCATTTTTGAAGTGCTTCATGTCAAACTCCCTTGTAAAGCTAATGTGGGTTTAAGCTGCCTGAACTACTTCCTTCACTTCCTTTTCCTAAACAAGAAATAAACTTTATTTGAAAAGTTTCTTACATACATTACTTCTGTTTTTCTTTGTAATGCCTATACCCCACCCAAGGTCTTTATCACCTTCCCCTCTAATCCATCCTACATATCTCTGCCAGAGTTACTGTATTTAATATTGGGCTTTCTTCAATTTCCCTCTTTTTCACTGGTCAAATCTGAGATGGTTCCCTGCCGCTGAAGTAAAAAGTACTAACTCTTAGTGTAGAACCCTTAGGAGTCAAAGTCTCCTCTGTCCTCCCACAAAGGCATCCCCCCCACCACCACAGGTGCCCTCGGGGGTCACAGTCTAGCCCAGCCTCCTGCTCACAGCACAGGTGGAAGGAACTCAGTCTGTGCTCCAACACTTGGCAGTGAGAGTAAACTCACTCTCCCACTGGGAAGCATTTTTTGTATACACATAGTTGAAATTTGTGGATTCCTCTTTCCTTCATTTTGCCACATCTGATTTCCTACAACTTCTACACACAGTTCTGTGCTCTTAACTGTATCAAATAAGCCTTATTCCTCTACCTTAACATAGCCCTTCCTTCAAGTATCTGAAGGCAGATATCATGTCTCTCTCCTGCTTCTGCCCCCACAACTTCTGCTTTGGGGAGTAGTGCATCTATTGTATTCAGTTAAAAAATCTTAGTTTTTATACCTTTAAATAGGACTGAAGGTATTAATTTCAACCACGCTTTCCAACATTTATTAGTACAGAGGAACTTTAAAAAACAGAAATGGGAGGGAATGTACCCATGAAAACATATGTCCATAATTAGTGCTGTTAGGTGATATTTGGCATAGATCAAATTTAGTGCTATATCAAAAAATGTTTTATATAAAGTACTTTTCTCTCACATGCATCTATTCAATATAGGAAGAGTTCCAATGCACACAGCTATACATTTCTAAGAGTAGCCATTTGATTTCACTGTATATTATGCTTAGTACTATGAAAATTGTCTATAAAAATGTAATCATCAGAATAATCAAATATAGTAAATGGCTTTTAAAGGAAATTTAGTAATTATTGGAAAATTACAAGTATAGAACAAA
The DNA here is from genome assembly GCA_008086735.1 of Cheirogaleus medius. Classification (NCBI taxonomy): domain Eukaryota; kingdom Metazoa; phylum Chordata; class Mammalia; order Primates; family Cheirogaleidae; genus Cheirogaleus; species Cheirogaleus medius. The sequence continues at coordinate 48,296,555 of VBSM01002217.1, forward strand.
AATGTTTTTATCATTTTCTCTCACTATTGAACAGAAAGTTCAAGGATATTTTGAAAAATATTTTAAATATATATTTGCATATACATTCTCTATATCACTTATTTTCCTTGTTATACCATAACATGTGAGTTCAAAATTCAAATACAATCAATAAACATTTATTGAAAATCAAGTGTGTAGAAAGGATTATGATGTGAGTGAGGTCTGCAATACAAGTTAGTGTAACATGTTTTCCCTTAAAAATTTACAACTATTTTGTGAGAGGAAGCATAATTATTAATATCTATAGAATACAATTATAATGCAGGGGTTAAAAACTATAAAAATCTCAGATGGTTAGAAATATGGTTAGAGGAAAAGAGGAAAGACATTCCAGATGAAGAGAATATACTGGGGAAATCAAAAGTAGTTGAAAATTTATGTATAATTATAATGAGCAAATTTTTAAGCAGCTGGAAATCTATGTAGGATTATGGTTAGCAAACCAAGAAAGGTGGAAACTCATGTACAATTATGGTATGCTACAATAGTAGGGGAAAACAAGATTGCAAATTAGGATAAAGAAAGGTTATAAACATATAAATACTGGAGTAAGGAATTTCAACCTTACTCTTTAGACAGTGGAGACACAAAAGTTCTGAGCAAGCAAATAGCATTTAATGAACAAGACCTACATATTAACTGAGGGATAAATCTCACAGACATCATGTTGATCAAAAAAAGCAAATCACAGACGACTACATACAGTATGATGACTTTCAAATAAATTGAAATCATGCAAAGCAATACTAGATTTTATTCCAACACACAAACATATAAACAGTAAACGTATAAAGACAGACCTGTGAATCTGAACCAAACTGAAGATAGTGGTTAGTTTGGCTGGGGATCAATAAGGGAGAACACAAGGGAGATTTAACCAGGTTAGGCAGTCTTTTAATTTTTATAAGCTAGATAACAGGAAATAGCTGGAATACTTATATGCAAGTGTTTGCTGTTCTATTCTTTTTTTTTTTTTGGCTTGTTAACAACAAAAATGTATTTCTCATTCTTTATACCTTTGTAATGATGAGGGAAGTGGGGCTCAGGAAGAAAGAGAGAGCCTGCAAGTTGCCTCAGTATTTGGAATGTTACTGAAATAATAACAGCACAAGATGATCAAAGGTTAAAGTAGGGTAGTAGTGAGAAGCTAGGAATAAAAGGATTGATTATAAAATTTATTTAGACCAAAAAAAAGACAAGAATTGATGTCTCACAGTGTGTAAAGGGTAGGGCGGTATGAAAATGAAAACTGTTCTCAAGAGAGCAGATTGTACACTGCTCTCCCCAACGCCTTTTTCAGTGATGCCACATTGTGAAGCCATCGGCGATGGCGTGAAATCAGCCACTGTGGGCGTATTTACACCATGGAAATCTGAGAGCTACAAATCCAGACTGTTCTCTTATTTTTGTTTTTGAGAGTCAACTTACCAGCACACTACTGTTTATAACCCATTTAATTAGAATTGAAGGGAGATAAAACGAAAGAGAATTAGTAGGTATGCCATCAAAAACAAAGTTGGTTCCTCATTTCTTCTATTTCTAGGCTAGATTCCAGGCTAAAAAAAATCTCTGAGATCCACTAATTTAATTGACATCAACCGCTTTCATAAATAAAAGGCTATTTTTGTGAAAATATTTTATATACAGGGCCATTAAGAATATTTACTTCTGATTTTCTCATAAATGCCTGTGGTGAGGTTCCATGCACTAAGTTATTGAGTGTCATATTCCTAAGATGACAACAGCACAGCAGGGAAAGGAAGAGGGAGTTATTTTCAAACAGAAGTGGCTCACCCGGTGTCTCCCATTATGCATCCAGACCACGTGTCCTCACATTTACACTCACCTAAGAGAACATGAATACACACGCCTTGTTAAAAGGTGAACACAGCCACAGTAGTTTCTATTTTCAAAATACTATCTTTACTTTGTTCCTTAAAAACCTTTTAAAAACTAATACCTGCTTTCTAATTCTTCTTACACTTGAAGTTTTTTATGCAATGTATAACAAAAATATACTTTGAACCTATCAAGATGATATAATTTTTACTGAAAAAAAAAAGTCTTCTGATATTTTAACAAATGGCCATATTTAAACCACTTAAACCAGCTTAAAGACAACCAACTACCAATGAAATAGTGAAGAACTTTATGGCACGATTATAAGAACCCCGTTACATAGGCCTTTATAGAAATTATTAAAATTTCTTATCCATTTTTAAAAGCCTCTGCACTAAGGCTTCTGGCAGAAGGCAGTATGGTATTTTGGTTAAGGAGAACAGCTTCAGATTCAGAAATATCTGAGTTCAAAACCTGGGCTTGCCACTGAATATATGTATAATCTTAGAGACATTATCCTTTTAAGATCTAGTCACTTCATCTATAAAATGAGACTAAAAATGAGTATCTTGTAGAATTATCTTGAGAATTAAATGAGTACCTAGATGTAAGTAATACTGGCATTCAATCATCTGGCATATAATGGATATTCTATAAATAATAATAGTATTATTTTAAAAATCATATTTTTAATATTACTAAAATAATGAAATAAATATGTTTATAATCAAATTTTTACTCTAAATAGATAGTATTTGACCATTCATAGTGAAGTAACTTTACCTACTTGGGAAAAGATATTCTTTCCAGATGCTAAACTTTGCATATTTTACTAGGGTCTGAATTTCAGTAAGCTTTTTATCAGGTCTGATCCTGACAGGGAAGTTCTACTTCTGTGGCCATACTTAGAAATGTTTTAAATAAACCACAATAAAACAGTATGCCTGAAACCTATATGCCTAGGATTCTCTACTGGACCATTTAATATCACCAAACTGAGCTTATTCTGCCCCTTTTTAGGTTAAATTCAATGATGTATTTATTATTACATAGATTTTGTTGTTGTTGTTTTGTTTTGTTTCATTTTGTTTTTCTTCTTTTGAGACAGGGTCTCACTCTGTTGCCCATGCTAGAGCTCAGTGGCATCATCATAGCTCACAGTAACCTCAAACTCCAGGGCTCATACAATCTTCCTGCCTCAGCTTCCCAAGTAGCTAGGCCTACAGATGTGTAGCCTACATACCCAGCTAATTTTTCTATTTTTTATAGAGATGGGGTCTTGCTATGTTGCCCAGGTTGGTATGAAACTTCTGGCCTCAAGCGATCCTCTTGCCTCAGCCTCCCAAAATGCTAGGATTACAGGCATGAGAGCCATCACACCCAGCTTGTTGCTGTTGTTGTTGATTTTAGTGACAGGGTCTCACTCTGTCACCCAGGATGGAGTGCAGTGGCACGAACATAGCTTAATGAAGCCTCAAAGTCCTGGGCTCAAGGGATCCCCCTGCCTCAGCATTACAAGTAGCTAGGCTACAGGTACACACCACCACATCTGGCTAGGTATTTTTGTTGTTGTTGTTGTTGTTTTTTGTAGAGACAGAGTCTTGCTATGTTGCCCAGACTGGTATCAAACTCCTGGCCTCAAGTGATCCTGCCTTGGCCTCTCAAAATGCTGGGATTATAGGCATGAGCCACTGAACCTGGCCTTATCAGGCTTTAAATGGTTATTATACATGAAGAAATTTTCATCTAGAATGTAAATATTCCCTTGTATTACTTTTAAAGACAGTATTTTGTACTCTTGCTCTTTATTTGGACATTCTTATAGTATAAGAATCTGAATCAAAGAATCTCATTCTCCAAAATATTTCCAGATAGTCTATTTTAAATACAACTAAATTACATGTGTACTATAACTTACCACTTGCTAGCTTTCTTTTGTCTGAGATAATACCAATATTATGGGCTAATGATTGGGCAAGTGTAACTGCCATTAAATCAGTTTTTCCAAACTGAAAAACAAAAAGAAAATATATGTAAATGCAAATTGTATTTCACTTAAGATGGGCCAGAAAAAAATGTCACAATATAATTGAAAATAAGAAATTTCTGAACATTTTCTTTAGCAGAGGCTAAACATATTGTAGCTAGTGCTGAACATGCAGTTGGGAAGAAGTAGGAAGAAATAAACCCATGTTTGATTAGGCCTTACAGGGAAGACTAGAAGCCAGTGAATCATCAACTTTTGGGTTTGGTAACTGAAATCTAATCCTGAGTCCAAATTTCACCAGTGAGATTCCTGAAGATCTTAATTCTTATAAATGATTAAAACATTCTTCTAGTTAATACAAAATAAAAATACATGTGTAAAAATTATTTGCAACTTATTCATCTTTATGTGTCTACTTGCACTCCTGAAATTCCCTCCAAATGGAATAGAATGTGGCTTCAAAAACTAATGGAATGAGTGACAGCAAGTATGATGATCTTTGGCCAATAGAAATAAGAACTGAGGATATTTCTTTCAATATATAGCCTTCCAAAGATTCAAGTATTTTTATTTTAGATCACTTACATCAGGTTTAGTGCGTTAGTAGTAAAGGGAATTCTTTGAAAAACTCATTCTATTTCTCCCTCTCAAAAACTTTGTCAAATACTGAGGAAAGAAGAAAATATCCAATTGGGTTGTAAGGTGACAACCCAACGCTTCAGGGAATTACTCAATTCTCTGGAAAAATCATTCGAAGTAATAAATAGGGTCTATTTTCAATGAAGGTAAAGATTCTCTCTATATAATCTATAAATAGCTTAATCTGGAAATTATTCTAAGTAGAACATGAACAGAATTATCACATATTATCTTGCATTATTTCCCTATTCTGTCCTCTGGTCACTTATAGTATTCATAACTATATTGATTGTTAATATAATAACTTAATATCTGGAGTTACATGGAATACTGAGAAATGAACTCTTAAATATTAGGAAAACATTTTCAGCCATCATACCACTTGGTATTGTACAGATGTTCACACCTACTTCATTCACGCCTCCTCCTTTCAGCAACGAGCAAATCCCACCAATATAAGCTGCCCCGCTCCGGCTACTCTCAAATTGACTTCCCCTTTTAGAAAAGGAAATGAAAAATGCTTACTGCTCACAGCTCAAACATCACAGCACCTGTCATTGTTAATGTACCACATTTATTTTCTCAATGTACATAAAATTTCTATACACTACATTCATGAAGGGAAGAATGTAAAAATTGTTTCCACATATAACCAAAGAAAAAGGTTTCTGAGGGATGTTTTTCCACATAATAGTTTAAATTGAAGTATACCTATTAAAAAAGAATCGCTGATATGATATACTCAGAGAAAGAGACAAAAATCACTTCTATGGTATCAAAAATATATAACCTGAATGTCATAATGAGAAGACATCAGACATTCCCACAATGAGGGGCAGTCTATAAAATAAATAACTGGCCTATACTCTTGAAACGTGTTAAGCTAAAAATAGACAAAATCTGAGGAAATCTCTCACATTAAGGGAGACTAAAGAGACATGATGATTAAATGCAATGTGTGATCCTCAGCTAGATCCTGGATAGGGGAAAATTAGCTATAAAAGATAATTGGTAAAATTTGAATATAGACTGCGAATGACATGAAAGTATTGTGTTGATTTTAAATTTTCTGGTTTTCATAATTTACTATGCTTAAATAAGGGAATCCCTTTACTGTTAGAGAATACACATTGAAGTATTTAGTAGTAAATGCGCAGTAATTGTCTTCAACCTACCCTCAAAAGGTTCAAGAAAAAAAGAAAAAAATCGATAGATACACCAATGGATAGAAGAAAGGAAGGAAGGGAAGGAGAGAAAATCATAGAACAAATAAGGGAAAATGTGAATAATTGATAAATCTGGATAAATGACATATGTAATTTCCTTGCAGTATTCTTGCAACTTTTCTCTAAATTTGAAATTAGATGAAAATAAAAAGTTGCTCCAAAATTACATCTTTTCCTTCATTTATTTCTTCAGTAGCTCTGACTTTAGACAATAAGTTTTAAAAATGCTATTATATATAATTTGCTATTACAAATATGTATGTTATCAAAAAAAAAGTAAGAGAAAAAAATTAAAAGTAAACTCCAGAAATACTAAGCTCTCACCTGAGAAGCAAAAACAGAGACAATGTTAACATTTAAAAGATGGCAACTTTAAGGAATATCATTTATCTGTTGTTAAGAATATGCTATATGAGTATTAGTAGTACATTTATCCAGTAAATGCTCTGATTAAATCTCTTGAAAAATTAAAACAGGTACACAGTAATAAAATAACTCAGAATTAAATCTCTTAAATTTTCATGACAACTTCAAACAACCTATACTTTAAAACTTCTTCCAAATGTATCTGCTATGTCAAATCCTAATTGTGTTACATAGTAGAAAGGATACATTTCAGTCACAAGTAATAGAGCATTCAACATGGAATCAAAAAAAAGTGATAAATCATTGCAAAAGTTACGTACGAAAAAAGGTGAACTGCATCACTTTTCTCTTTGATAAAATCCCTCCTGTATTTCATAAACTCACGTAGAGTGATCAATGGATTTTCAGATATGGCAAACTTGTTGTCAGCCGCCCAGGTTTCCATGGCAACCAATACTATCCTGGTCTTAAGTTGGTCTTTATATATCTAGTATATTAACAAAATGAACATATCAGCTGTACATGTGGTAGTCAAATCATTTATGAACAGGACTATAAAGCTCCTTTCATGCAAACTTCTTGAGTTTTAGTTAAAAGTAGGAAACATTACTGCTTTTAAGGGAGATAGATCATTATTTTTCTAATTCCCCTTGAGTAACAGAATCAAATTGTTTTAGGAGTAATACCCAAATAACAGAGTACTTTTTAGAAACAAATGATCCTTTTTTGACAAATATTTGCACCCTACTCAAGGCTCCCCCGAGTCCATTTTACATCACTCTGGAAAAAGAATTTGTGCATGCTTGGTTCCCCTAGCAAAATATGAAACAATGAAAATGAAGTCATTTCTATACATCCTGACTGGCTCTGCTTAAACTTGTGGAGAAGGTACCAGCACAGCTTTGCCGAAGGAAGATTTGGAAAATACGGAAGTACAGTGGAATTATTTAGTTACATCATTGCCACCGCACCAGGCACTCTTGAAAAAGGCACAACTACGGTACTATTTCACCAACACTAAAAGTCACTGTGAGTATCTTTTTTGGGGATATAACTCAACCTTTGTCTTTACGGTGTGAAAAACGCAGGAAGGAATTTCAGGCAAATCTGTGGATAACCTTCACCACTTCCTCTTCCCAGCCAGAGATCAAAGTCAATAAAGTCCACTGCAAGGGCACCAGGGACTTACAGGATACCTTGGCTAAAGTGAAACTTAGAGCAGTGAAAATATAAGAACCATATTATCCATTCTATTAACAACCAGGAGATCAAATTCCTCTAGGGCAATATTGAATCAGCTTGATACTTACTAAATCTGCCATGTTCACCACAGATTTCGCATAGGTATTAGTATGTACAACAGAAAGCCGATGTTTTTTAAACTGAAAGCAAAAGAAAACAGCAAAGGGCTTTCAAAAGTTATCAGGAAATCAGGAAATAATCATCTCAGCAAAGAAAACATGGTATAATGGAAAGATCCCTAAAAATGTAAAAAATGTTTCCTCTATAAAAAATGTCAAAGTTGAGACCAAGTTCTTTATCAGCTGTGGAGCTTGAGGCAAGGCTCTTAAAAGCTCGAGGCCTCAGTTTACTCATCTGTGAGATGATGTAAAACATACTCCATTTCACAGGTTTATTTTTATTAGGATTATTATTCAAAATGATAAAACACATGAAAGTTGTCTATGAATTGCAAGACAAACAAATCCAAGTAGGAGTACAGCCAGAAAAAGTGAATGTGAATACTGCTAAAAGTATAAAAATTACAAGTTCTATAAGACTTTACCTAAGATAAAGGTCACAAAGAGGTGGCCTATAGGCTAGATGTGGACCACATAATTATATATCTTTTGATTGACCTCAATGGTACTTTAAAAATCAAGACATATCATCATTTCTGGCCTCACTTAAAATTGCCCACATGGTAATAACCGGCAAGTACTGAGAGGCAGCTGCTCCCTTTAGGCACCACGTACCTTCCCTTTCACCAGAGGCCTCACTCCTCTCTACTGTCTTATACTTACCTGGTTCACTTCACTTGTGTTTTCTGTCTACATATGTCTAAAGACATCCGTATTTGTGACTATCTAAAGTGTTCAAAATGTATGTTTTTACAGATTATTTAATAAAAATCCCAGGGAACAGTAACACTCACTGGATTCAAATAGGTAGAACAATAAAACTTAAACCTAGACTGACCAAGGAAGCAGCACTCAATCCTGACTGTATTATTATTATTCTAATGAGCAATAATAAAGACCAATATTATTTATTTGATTATATATAAATAAATGACACATTTTCCTCTCAAATCGTTCAAAGTAAATTAAAATGTACTTGTACCTGAAATTAAGTAAAATTCAGCAATGTGCATCACTGAACATTTTTAGTTTAAAACTCTGGTTATGTGGAACAATTAGCATTATAATTCACTGCTGTGTTATGAATGTAACCATACTGACTGCAATATGTCCATGAATTGAATATACACACTATAGGTTGAAATAATTTGACTCAAGAAGGAAGTTTTGCTGCATTTTTATCCTAATCTTCACTGCTTAGCCATGTGAGCATTTCCATGTGGTTTTTTGCATAGCAAGAAAGAAAGAGGAAAACTGCTTTTATTAGGATAAAGATGGATATTGCAAACTAAAGTGTCACATAATTGGTGCCTCACTTAACTTTTTCAATATAAAATAGAAATTTCCATTTTTATTAAACATTGTCATTTTAGTAAGTAGAGATTCAAATATTAGTATCTATATTAATCAAGCAAAATCAAAGAGTAGCATTATGAGCCACAAAAATATTTTTGGAACTTCAAAAATTATTGCTAGCTACTTTCACCTAAGAATGTTTCCTACTTGCAGGTTATTGCTGGTTAACAAATATGTTTGGTTACACAAATATTTTCTCCAGGTTACAACTTGATGGGCTTCTTGTTTCTTCTAAACATATTTTTCCACCCACCAGTTTTACTCTAGGCAGGGACAAGTTAAAAAAACAAAAGTAAATCTTACCATGAGATGATCATTCACAATCATCAGTTCAATGTATTTGGTTTCTTCTTCTACGTTACGAGGATATCGACGAAGCTGCAACATAGTAAAGGAAATAGCACCAAAATAAGCCCTCTAAACAGGGCTATGAAAAACTAAAAAGTACTGAAGAAATCAACAAAACTCCCTTTTTTATTCCTTTGGCATTTAAAAAAATTTTCAATTTACTTAGTTTTTGAGGTAATAAATTTACATGTTTCAAAAAATTAAAGAAGTGTAACAAGGCATAGGATGAAAGGCTTCCCTCTCACCTCTGTCTCCCCTATCTACCCATTTCCTACTCCTTCTCTCACAATGGGTACAGCAAGTTATCGGTTCCTTCCAGAAATATTTATGCATATAAAATTAAATATGAATATATACTTTATATTGTACGTTCATTTATTTTATTGTCTTCTGCATCAGGCTATTTCCATTTAACAGTATATCTTGGAGATAGTAATACATAAAAGAGTATCCTTTTCAGTTTAATTTAGGTCCTGAGCATCTCTGAGAGGGTACCAGGAGTGAGGTGACTGGCACTTATATCCTTGAATCTCCAAACTGGGACTGAGACATTTCCTTCCACTGGTATGGTTCAGGGCATCCTTCAAATGACAAGGGGGCTTTGTTAGGATAGCTTTGAGAACCCCCAGGCAGTCTTGGATTAATGTATTACAGCTAGATCGCTTCTGCTCAACAACAAGTATTTTCCACCTTCAAAATCGTGACCAATAAATGTTACAGGCAAGAGCCACTAAGGCAGCCATTCCCTTTGTTCTTTGCAGTTAGTCTAAAACACAATCATAAATTAAGTTTGTAAAATTAACATTTCCCTTTATGCCATGGTTCAATACATATTTTTTCAGTAAATCTTTTGTTGACTTGCCCAAGGGCCATTTTTGTGATGAGGGTATACAATCAAATCTAAATCAATACATATATATGTCTTGAGTGCTGCATTTAAAACAAACTAAAAAAAAAAAAAAGGTTCCACGTGGATTTTGTCTTGTTGCTAATTGCATTGCTAAACTTAAAAATTTCTTGAAAAAAAATCTCTTAAATTGATAGGGAATAACAGACTATAATTCTGAGGTTGGAAACCAAAAAGTAAAAGTAAATTGCATCCAATGACAAGAGTCTTTTTTTTAAAACAAAAAGGAGGGGGATTTTTTAAGATGATAGGATCTGCTTCGCTAATTGTGGGAGAGACTTTACTAGTTAATACATTAAACTTTCCAACAAGTCCCAACATGTTCTTAATGTCAGAGAGTTGCCATATTGGCCACACAGTTTTACAGCACACCTCACTTCCACGTGTCCACAGCTATCTCGGAAAGAGCAGTCAAGGGTTTATGTGCTTAGCAAATGACTGGATGTCGAGATATTTATGAAAAACTTCAAGGAACATGTCAAAAGAATATTATCCTATTCTCTCAGTTAATACTTCACAAAAATAGTGTTTCAAATTAAATACTGATTGTAATTATTTTTATCTAATCGGGCTTCAAGGTATATATGTCTCTGTATCTATTTGTGTATGTGTATTCACAATATATATAAAGTTCATGGCAGTCATTAGAACACATGGTCTTCTGAGAGGCAATATATAGAGCATATGTGGTTATAAGCACCTCTCTGAGACCAGACTTCCTAGGTCAGAATCCCAGCTCCACCACTGGGCCACCCTATGTGATCACAGGCAGGTTTCTTAAGCTTCTTAGGCTTCATGTCCTTTATCAGTAAAATGGGAATAAGATAGGATGAGTATCTCTAACCTGAAAATCCAAAATCCAGAATGCCCCCAAATCCAAAACTCTTTGAGCACCTAGATGATGCTCAAAGGGCATTTCATATTTTCGATTTTTGGATTAGGGATGCAGAACCAATAAGTATAATGCAAATGTTCCAAAATCCAAAATAATTCAAAATCTCATACACTATAATAATACCTTCCTCATAAGGTTTTATGAGGATTAAATATATATTAATACAGTTAAAATTCTTACAGTAGGGCCAGGCATGTGGTAAGTATTCAATATAATTTGGCAATTATTATTCACAATAAAAATCTGTCATTTTATTTCAAAGTAATAAAAAGAAGATACCTGGTTCCTTCAACTGCTTGATCTTACTAGATATTTCCTTCATCTTGTGTTTTTGAGGTTTTAGATGCCCATCCCAACGCACATAAACCACTACCACAGTGGTGATAACATCTTGATTCTGATGGCCAGAGATACTACACTGTCTAAAGAATTTACTAGCTCTATGATTCTGGGTAAGTCACTGACACATGTCAGAGCAATCAGTTTTCTTTTCTGTGAAAGGGGAATAATAGTACCTACTTCATTTGATTTAAAGCACTATATAAATCGGTATTATTATTACCTAGTCCAAGATCCAGTTGAACAAGCATAAAACTTAGGTCCAAAGTAGTTCAAGTGATACTTTAAAATCTGACATATTCACTCATAAGGAGTTATCTTCAAGGGGATAAAGACAAGGATGTGTCCCATACAAGATTCCATGATGTGGGGCATATCTGTGCAAGAAAAGAGGTCTATGGTAGAAAGAACCTGAGATGCCACAAGAAGGAGCCTCTTAATACATAATATGATGAAGAGAGATGTTATCACCACTATCTTGAATGTTTTTTGAGTTTATGAAATAATATGGTCCCATTTCTAATGCTCCTACAGATCTGCCGCCCTTTCTGTTTTCCACACCTGACAAATGCCTAAACTAGTACTCATCCTCTCACAGAGACTTAATGTAGATTCACATGACTGGCAGCTGCCAAGTGTTTTAAAATATCATGACATATACCTGTGAACACATACCTGCCGTTTACTCCTCTTTGGTCTTGGCTTCACAATGAATTTTGGTGGAGTGATGTTTACTTGTTGGAATTCTAAAAGAAAATTAAATTTAAATTAATTTAACTTAGTGCATTTGTGAGATTTCTTTAATCCAGGGCAATCAAAGTTTTACCTGCCCTTCCTGCTTATGAACTGTATAATATATGTTGTGCTTAATGCTCACACAGAACATTGATCTAAGTAACTATATTATATTAATACCAAATATATAGTGATTAATTACAATTCACAAAATCTCAAACTTTATTTCTGTTCTAATTTATCTCAATTTGTTTTCATATTTCTCCTATAAATACCATCACATTCTTTATCAAGAATCTCCTAAATAGCCGACTTGACCTTCACTTCCATTACTAACCTTTGGAGGCAGCAAAATAAAAAGAAGCAATGAGAAGCAAGTAGAATAATCACACATTTTTAAGTTCATGATTTATTGAGAAATTATTATAGGACACCAAAGTTTTGAGTTATTTTTTTCTAATTAGTTGATAAATCTCTTTGCCTATAATCAAATTTATCTCAGGCTTTGTCTGTTCTTAGAAGCAGGTGTGAAAATCTGAACTCCTCCTAACTTGCATGTCAGAATTATACATCAACTGTTTATGCATATAGATTCATCTCTGGATATATAATTAAATTACTTGTACAGGAGGATTTTTCTACAAAGTGAAAGAAAAACTGCAATTATTCCTTGTGGTACAGATTTCCTAAAACTTTGATGGTTGATTAAACAGCATGAAGGAGTCTGATGTGGAGCTTCCCATGGGAGTAATGCTACCCAACACTAAGGGTGAGCCATTATCAATATTCTTGAGTACTGTTTATATAAACTGAAAAGTGCTTTGAAATTATACCACTGTCCCAAAATGTGATAAAATGTATTTGCTTTTCACATGATTGAGTTATTATATTAATAGGAAAAATCACCTTATATTATCAACCTATGTAATTTCAAAAAAATTATGAAAGATTTGACAATATATAAAATATTTAATATTTATATAAAAAATACCATAACCAAGTAGGCTTCATCTAAGAATGCAAATTAGTTCACATTGAAAAAAATTAATTTATACAATTTACCATGTTAACAGAGTCAAGAAGAACATTATAGGATCATCTCAATAGATACAGAAAAAGTATTTGACAAAATTCAATGCCTATTGAGCAATAAATATCAACAGGGAAAAAAGAACAGTATTTCATAATGATAAAAGGATCAGTTCATCAAAAAGACACAACATTTTCTCTCTCTCTCTCTTCTGGAACAAGCTAGCTGCCTTATTCCTAGGGGGCAGGGAGCAGGCAGCCCTATGGAGAGGTCCATGTGGTGAGAGACTCAGACCTGACAACAACCCTATGAGTGAGCTTAGAAGTGAATCCTTTACCGTTAAGCCTTCAGATGAGATTATAGTCCCAGAGACCTTGGGACAGAGGAACCCAGCTAAACCAAACCCAGGTTGTTGACTCTCAGAAACTGTGACATAATAAATGTTTGTTGCTTAAAGCCACAAAGTTTTAGAGTAATTTGCTACACAGCAATAGGTAACTATTAATAATACAACCTGTACACTAAAAATGACCAAACATTGGGAGAAATTTTAAAAGTCCTAAATAAATGAGGAGATATGCTATATCCATGAACTGGAAAACTCAGTACTGATGTCTCTTTTTCCCCAGTTAATCTACGCATTCAATATAATTCTAATCAAAACCTCAGAAGAATTGTAGAAGTTGACAAGCTGGTTATAAAATCTGTATGGAAAGGCAAAGGACCTGGAATAGCCATAATAAATTTGAAAAAAAAAATTGGAGGATTTATGTTACCTGATTTCAAAACTTAATATAAGCAAAAAAGCATGATAAGGGTAAGCCAAACAGAATAGAGTTAAGGATGAGACCCATAATATTAATAATACGTTTTGACAAAGACATCAAAGCAATTCAATGATGAAAGGAAATATTTTTCAACAAATGATGTTTGAATAACTGGATACCCACACACAAAAAATAAGATAAAATAAAAAGCTCAATTCTTACTTTTCAGCATCCACAAAAAGTAATTTGAAGAGTACCATAGATCCAAACATAAAAAATAAAACCATAAAGCTTTTAAAAGAAAACACTGGAGACTGTTTTCACAACTTGGGGGCAGGCAAAGATTTCTTAGGACAGGGAAAGCAGTAACCATAAAAACTGATGTTAGATTTCATCAAAATTAAAATGTTTGTACATCACAAGACACCATTAGTTAAGTGAATGAGCAAGCCAAAGACTGGGAAAATATTCATAAAGCATATCTGATAAAGGCCTTATACCTTATAACCAGAACATGTAAGTACTCCTACAACTCAGTAACAAAAAGACAAAAATTCTCATTAATTGCCAATAAGCACATGCTACACATCATTAGCCATAAGAAAAATGCAAATTTTTTTCTTTTTTTTTATTTCAGCATATTATAGGGGTACAAATGCTAAGGTTATGTATATTGCCCATGCCCCCTGAAAAATGCAAATTTAAACCAACATGACATGGCACCACACGCAGCAGAATAGCTAAAATTAAAGAATGACACAGCTAATTGTTGGTCAAGATGTGGCACAATTAAAACTTCCACATAGTGCTGATGAGAGCATCAAATATAACCACTGGGGGAAAAGGTTCAGCAATTTCTCATAAAACAGTGGTTCTCAAAGTGTGATTCCTGCATCAGCAGCATCAACATTACCTGGGACTTGTTGGAAACACAAATTCTCAAAACCCACCCATGATATACTGAATTAAAAACTCTTGAGATGGGGCCAGCAATCTGTTACCAGCCCTCCAGGTGATTCTGATGCATGCTAAAGTTTGCGAACACTCTTATACAGCTAAACATATACCCATCACCCTATAGCCCAGCAATGTCATTCCTACGTATTTACCAGGAGAAAGAAAGTAAGAGCCCCCCAAAAAGACTTGTACAATATTCATAGTTACTTTATTCATAATAGCCAAAAATTGGAAACAACCCAAATGTTCATCAACAGAATGGATAAAAAATTGTGGTATATTCATATAACAAAATATACTCAGTAACTTAAAAGAATGAACTATTGCTACTGCTGGCAACATAAATCTCACAGGCATATGCTAAGCAAAAGGAGCTGGACATAATATATGATTCCATTTGCATAAAGGTCCCCAAAAGACAAAACTAATCTACAGTAAAAAAAAAAAAAAAAAGTCAGAAAAGGGATTGCAGAGGTGGGAGACAGTGATTGGGAAAGGTACAAAGGAAGTTACTGGGGTAATGGAAATGCTCTACGTCTCAAAATAAGTATACATAAGTCAAAATTCATTGAATAGTACACAAGATTTATGTATTTCATTATATATAATTTTTTTTTAAAATGGGTGCTAAAGGATCCATAGGAAGTAAGATTTTCCCAAAATCTGTTCTTAGAAACACTAGTCCCAAGAGATGTGTCATGTAAAACAAAAGGTTCTATGGTCAAACAAGTTTGGGGAACACCCGATCATATTTCTATCTCTGGGAAATACATAACATATAGCAAGATAATGGTGCTGATATTGCATAACCCAGTTAAACTTTACTTATCCTAAAATAAATAAGTTTACTATGGAGTATATTTCACAAAAATCACCTTTTATTTGACTATTTGACATTTATCTATTTCTTATTTACTTCTAATTCATCATGGTAAATCATAAGTAATTTTAGGAGACAAATATCACCTTAAAAATGACAGTGCCAATTTCTATGAGAAAAGAAAATTAGAAACTGAGACAGACCTGAGTTTTCAAAGAATATCTCTAAAAATCATTGTATAATAATAGCAGCAAAACTGCCAAGTCACCTTTAAAGTTTCTGTTGAAAAGGAATCCTGAACAAAGTCTTGAAAAAAATATAAGGTTATACAATAGCAAGCCTACAATCAAGTCTTTAGGGGAGATCTTTATTTATTATTTTAAATATTAATTAATGTTGACTGCTTCCAGTAATACCTATTATTTTTTTTTTATTTTTTTATTTCAGCATATTATGGGGGTACAAATATTACGGTTAGGTATATTGCCATGCCCCCCTCCCCCCTTGAGGCAGAGCTTCAAGCGTGACCATCCCCCAAACGTTGCACATCTCACTCATTATGTTTGTATATACCCATCCCCTCCTCCCCTCTCCCACCCTCCCAATCAGTAATACCTATTAAATTGTAGCTTTATTCCCAGGCAGCTAGTCATGATTTATTTTCTTCCCATAACAGGGACTGTAGGAATAGTCTAAAAAGTCTGTGTGAAATAAAAGCACCTATAGGCCCATTTGCAGATTTTTCAAAATAGTGAATTCTATAAAATCTTCTATCCCTTTGGTAGCAAGAGAAAGGGGAAGAGAGTATTCGCTTCTCTTTAGGGGAACTGCAGGAGAACAAGAAAGTTACAAACTTATTTCAGAGAGGAAGGGACATTAGAAAATACTTATTTCATTTTGAAGAAGAGACAATGTAAACTTCTAAGTGATTTTCTAAGCAGTAGTTTAGGATTTGCTCTCAGGCTGGCAATTGTTCCATTTTCCTTTGTTCCTCACTCCCAGAGTATATTTTCACAGTGTCATAATCCAAAACTTAACTTTGTGGGACCTTAGAAAAGACATACTAGCTGAGCTTCTGTTTCCCCAGGCACAAAATGGAAATAATATCAATCTTACAGAGCTGTTGTGAAGATTAAAATGAGATTCAAAATTAGAATAATCAAGCCTCACTAAACAGGGGAGGAACCATCTCCACACCGGATATTCAGTGTGCCCTGTCTTCAGAAGGAGAAAATGAACGAGTCTAGCAAAGTCAAAGACAAATGCACCCTGCATAATCACGGCTCCACTAAGGAGGCCAAAGTATTAGTGCACTGCTCTTTTGTCATGTGAAGACTTGGATGCAACCCTCGAATCAATGTCTATGTATAAACTGACCCATAAATATACATGAGAAGAAATGAGTAATTTCACAAATAGCACATAATAATAACAAAGGTTAATCTAGAATAGTTCTTTCTTAAAATGCCAAAGCAAAAAAGATGAGGAAAACAACAAATGGGAAAATGATTGCGTTCATCCCTCAATGAACCAGCATTTATTTCACCAAGATGAACTTTTACATATTTTATCTATATAGAACAATTCTTACTCTAACATTGTTTCTCTAGTACCTTACTTTTAATCTTAAAATTTATTAAAGTTTTCTTTTAATGTGCTTAAGTCACGTCTTTCCAAACTCATCCACTATAAAGATGAGGCCAGTTTGCATTTTATTCTCCCTCTTGATGAGACTTGGCTTTCCCTCTAAAATTGCCACGAGCAGATGTGGGCTAATAATATTCTATATATAGATTAGTTCTAAAGCACTAAAGGAACTGTTGAAGTTGTCTTTTAAAGAAAAATGTTCTATATGAACATCATACCAGATGGAAGATCATCCAAGGGGAATTCAAACAGTCTGGATTTGTAAACCGAATGAAAATGGAAATCCTCCTGAAATGACATAAGCAACAGGGATTAAGCAAGTACAATCAGATATCTCCAGCCTCAGGCAATCATAGCTGGAGACCCCTAAGAGAACTGTAGCTTGACTATATATTCTCCTGGGCTCAGAGAGGCAGTGAGCCATGTCACAACTCCTCCTACTCACTCCTATATTCTCCCAGCACCAGAGCAATATCCAATTAGAAGCAAAATGCCTTCACAGATAGAGAAGCCAAAGCCTGCAGTAATGGAAAATAAATGAATGGATCTATTCCCCCCAGGAGAAGTAAGACATCTGGGAAAATGGGTTAATGTTTTTTATGAGTGGCTCCTTTCACAGATTCCTGCCCCTTTTAAAAGTCAGATGGCTTTGGCAGGCAAAGACTACAGCACTAACAATCTTCCTGGTATTGGGAAGCAGGAAGTCTGATAGAAGCAGATGCCCAAAGTGGACTCTGCTCCAAAATTCAAGTGTTATACAAAGTTCTATTAAAAAGTAACTCAGATAAAAAGTCATATTTTTCTTCTAAGAAGAACAAACATTTAAATAATAAAATTTCGTCTGGCTTCATCCAATTACTAAAAAACAATTAGAATATTAAGTTTCATCATGTTATTGTAAAAAAAATCACACTGTCAAGCAAAGTGACAGGACAACAGTGGATACTCAGAAAATAATGCACAAAAACAGATTCCCAGACAAGATTGTTTATGGATGACAAAACGATGTGCATTCCCTTAAATTACTTGCCTAAGTGTTTGACCAATGTTGTATGATAAGAGGAAAAACATTTGTATGCGCAGAGTTAGAATAAAAGTGTATTATGCTTTTCTGTAGTCTATAATATTAATTCAATCTTTTTTTTTTTTTTTTGAGACGGGGTCTCCATCTGTTGCCCAGGAGTGCAGTGGCGTCATCTAGCTCACTGCAACCTCAAACTCCTGGGCTCAAGCAATCCTCCTGCCTCGGCCTCCCAAGTAGCTAGGACTACAGGTACATGCCACCATGCCTGGCTAATTTTTCTATTTTTTTGTAGAGACAGGGGTCTCAATATTGCTCAGGCTGGTCTTGAACCCCTGGCCTCAAGCAATCCTCCCACCTCAGCCTCCCAAAGTGCTAGGATTATAGGCGTGAGCCACCGTGCCCAGCCTCAAACCTTTTCTAATCTATGGAAAATCAATGTTTCAACTAAAGTGAGAAAGAAAATTAAGAAGATCTAGGTTTCTCTAAACTTCATTTGCATAGGGCCTTAAAAGCAATGAACAATAGAGAAAAATCTGAAATCTGGAAAAGAGAGGAGGGGTGAAAAATCAAATATGTGAGGATTTGATTTATTATGAACTGAAAGTTTGTGTTTCCCCAAAATTCATATGTTGAAACTCTAAACCCTCAGTGTGACCTTATGTGGAGACAGGGCCTGTAAGGAGATGATAAAGGTTAAATGAGGTCATAAGGGTGGGACCCTCATTCAATATAGCTGGTACCCTTTTAAGAAGAGGAGAAGACAACCAAAATTCTCTCTCTCTGCCATGTGAGAACAGTGTGAAGGCAGCTGTCTGCAACTCAAGGAGAAAGCCCTCACCAGATACCAACCCTGCCAGCACCCTGATCTTGGACTTCCAGTACTCAGAAATGTGATACATTGAATGTCTGTGGTTTAAGTATTTTGCTATGGTAGTTCAGTCAGACTAAGACAGATCATAGCACATTAGGGTAGAGATGGAAATAGAGGCTTCAGAACTCTTCAGAGGTAAAATATTATATTTCCAATATAAAAGAGAAAGAAACAAAAGACATTTCAATAAAACCACTTGTGGTTTTGACTTATTCAATATTTAATTTAAAATATACCAACAGTTCCTGACTTACAGTTTTAGACTTTATGATGGATTTATCGGGATTTAACCCCATTGAAGCCCAAGAAGCATCTGGACTTATGATAGTTCAACTTAACAATTTTTTGACTTTTATTGGGATATTATGTCCATTTCTGACTTGAGATATTTTTGACTTAAGATGAGTTCATTGAGACGGAGCACCATCGTAAATCAAGGAGCATCTATATGTGTATACTTACTATTCTAATCTTAAGAAATATGAAAATAAAGGAGAAAAAAGAATAGGAAAAAAGCTCTCAGGATAAAGGTTTCCATTTGCCGTGACAAATAGAAGGAGTACTTACTTGAGAAGTGTCATTTTCTTCTGGCTCAATGAGGTATGTGTGGTTCCCATCATAGAACATCCCACTGCCAAGAACAAGAAAATAATCAAGCATGGCTATCAACTCTCAACTCAGAACAAGATCATTTTTAACTCAGCAGCATCCAGAGAACCAGTTTACTTCTCAATGCACATTTCCCAGTCCCATTCATCACCACTGGTCACACCACACACACTGCTGAGACAGCAAGACCCCTCCCTCTGATTCCCCATAAATAGGGTCCCCTCAGCATGACCCAGCCCCATGCTCAGGCCTGCCATTCTCCAGCTGTTGTCCATTACTCCTTCCTCTAACATATAATTCTAATACTTTAATATGCAAAAATCCATCTGGAGAGCATGTAAAACTTCAGGATCTTCTCAGATTTCTGGGCTGTGACCCCAGGTGATGCTGGTGGAGACTGTCAATATGGCCTACCTACCACACACCTGGAAGATGCTTAAGTAAAACAATTAAAACAATAGAACAACGTGCCATGAACTAAATACCTTATACTCATTTAATCTTTTCTACAAATCTGTAATGGAGGTACAATGACTATCCTTATTTTACAGGCAAGGAAACTGAAGTCCAAAGAGATGAAGTAAGATGAAATAACTTGTCCAAATTACATAACCAGTAAGATGAGAGGCAGGAGTAGAGCCCAGGCTGCTGGGTCCATGAACTGCTCATTTGCAATCTGCTACCCATCTTCATTCATTCATTAATTCAGCAGGTATTTATAAAGCACCTACAATGCACTGCTCTAGATGCTGGGGACACAGTAGCAAACAAAACAGACCAATTCTATGTCCTCATGGTGCTTATGTGCCATAAGTAAAATGAACAGGACTTGTTGATGGATGTGAAATGAAATATGCAAGAAAGAGAAGAGTCAGTGAGGATGCCAAGGTCTTCACCTGAGTAGCTGAAAATATGGAGTTGCCATTTAACAAGATGGCCTAACCAGGAGGGAGGACAGACGATAAACATATAATAAACAAGTAAATACATATTAGACAGTGATACATTCTAGGGAGGAAAATAACATAGGTTAAGGGCAATAAATGGTGTCAGAGGATAGAGTGTGAGAACCAAAGAGAAATGCTGATTTATACAGGGTCAGAGAAAGGCTTCACAGAGAAGATGATATGTATGCAAAGACCTGAAAGGAGCAAGAGGTGAGCCATGAGGATACCCACACAAAGGGCATTTCAGACATAGCCCAAGGTAAGAGAATCTTGGCGTGTTCCAGGAACAGCAAGAAAGCAGTGTGGGTGGAGTGGAGCCAGTGAGGGGCAGAGTGTGGGCCATAGTAGGCAGGCTCCCTTGAGGGCCTTGGCTTTTGCTCTGAGAGAGACGAGGAGCCACTGCAAGGGTCTAAGCGGAGGGGAAACACAATCTCTCTTAAGTTTTAAAATGATCACCCCAGCTGCTCTGTTACAATAATCTTGAGGACTACAAGGATAGAAGTAGGGAAGTTATTGCAAAAATACAGGCAAAAGAAGATGGTGGCTTAGATCAGAATGGTTATGATGGAGGTAGTGAGAACTAGTCAAATTTGGAATACACTCTGAAAGTAAAACGAACAGGACTTGTTGGTGGATTTGAAATGGAATGCACAAGAAAGAGTCAATAAGGATGCCAAGGTCTTGACCTGAGCAGCTGAAAACATGGAGTTGCCATTTAACAAGATGGGCCCAGGGAAGCAGGGTGCAGGGTGCAGGATGCAAATCAAGAGTTCAGTTTTGGACCTCTCAGGCCGGAGGTGGCTATCAGCCATCTGAGAAATCCTCTGGAGAGCATTTAAAGCTACAGATGGCCTTGGCTCCCACTTGGAGAAATCCTGATAGTCACTCCTTTTAGGACAACATGATCCTTCTACTGAGATCAGGCCCTTTACAATGCTGAAGAAACTTATTCAGGCATCTGAGGTCAGCAAAGGTGTGATCTTCTGCAGTAATTTTTCAGTTTTAGGTGGAAATGACTGCTTGACAGGCCAAGCTGTTAGACACAGAATAGTATTTGTCTTTCATTGATGCCTTAGTGAAATGTTGGTTTTCCTGGGCTATAATTATAATGGCCTCCAGTTCTGCCTCTTTCCAAATTCTTTCATTCCTGCTGTAACATCTTCCACATGTCCACAACTTTTATATATGCATAGAATGGCTATGCTCACATCTGCACAGTTTTAAACCACATGTGCTTTCTGAATTTGGATGACACTGCATTTGGAATTTAAAGATAAACAGATGCAGTTTGTAAGATAGTACTGACAATACAGCATATGCCTAAGGAATCAGAGGGGGCAGCCCTTTCAGAACAGTAGACCAAATATGGCAGTGAACATTATCTCTACCCCTGCTGAGAATGGGCCAGATTCATCCAGAAAATCACATAAAATCTTTGCCAAAGTTCACATGGCAACACCAACAAAGTAGCAAGCAGATTATTTTGTTTAAATAGTACTGGGTGTTATTCACCCTTGTGTTAGGTTAATGTCCAATAGGAAAATAATTTCTTTTTATTGGGTTGAAACATAATATACACAGTGTAAAGAAAACATATTCTGCCACCATCTACACCTTGGAAGACTCTGAATTGCTATATGATAATATGCCATTATTAACTGCTTAATAATTAAAGAATACATGCTTTATTTGAGAATTGAAAACTTATATTTATATAAATTCCAATTAATATACTGAGTCCACAATAGTGTATACTTCATAAAAACCTATAACTAGAACCAAGTCATCACAGACCAATTGAGCTAAAATTTAAAAAGGCTGCATCAAAACAAGATTTTGAAAGGAAACAGCCATTCTCACACATTTCCACAAGAGGGCAATAAACTCACATTTGATTCCATTCTTCAAGGTTCCCAGTTACAGGATTTTGTCATAACATCAAACATATCAGGACCAAAATATTGCTTGTTAGTCCTTTGAATCTGAAGCAATGTGCCTTTGCAGGTTCTTTATAGAAAATACATATGAACCCAATTTTTCCCCTTTTATGTCCTTCAACTGAATTCAATAAATCAGAAAAATGGAATAAATCTCAATAGGCACTTAGTAATTTATAAAAGATGAGTCATGGATGAAATAATATATATCATATATAAATCACTGTAAATGAGACAATATTAATTATTTAATAATATCCCCCAAAATAATTCTGTCAGCAATATTTGTTCAGAAGGTCAAATCAAGATGAGAATTAAAATATAATAAGAGGTACAAGAATTTATTTATCCAACATGCTCATAAAAGTTTAAGAAAGCCCAAAATGGTTGACATAATTCTGACAGTGTTTCTATACACACAGTAAATTTTAATTTTGTTTAAATTTTAAAAAGTTTCTAAAAGTAAAATTTACTTAGTTAAAACAACTGAGGCAGGATTCTGAGTTCTACTCCTGGATCCAGTTACTATAAATTTCCTAAAAGTTATTTTTCCATTCTTCTTTAAATGACTATATGAGGATTAGCAGCAAGGTATCATTCTTAGGTTCTCAGGTCAATTAGAACCCTTAGAAGGCACTAATATCATCTCTCTGATTGTCACAATACTGATTCCATTTGGAAAACCAGAAGGCAAATTGGAACAAGTACTGAGTGAGATGCTCACATTCTGACTTTGGATTGAGATTTTAAAAGGAAGGGAGAAGAAGAAAAATAAATCTTATTTTTTATCTCATTCATCTCTCCGGTATATACTTGCAATCACAAATGTCAACAGGTACAGCTGTACTATTCTTAGGGGACAGCTGTGCTTGTCTTGAGATCACATATAACAATTTTACTGCTAAAAAGGGTGTCAATGTTTCTTTTTCCTAATAAGAAAACAGAAGCTGTCAAATATTAAGCATGGATTCTATGTTTGCAAAAATCTCTGTATTCAAAGAATTTATTTAAAATAAATAAATTTATACATCTATTTGAAGTAAAATTGTCTTTTAGAATAAATGACAAGCAAATGAAAGTCTTCCATGCTCTTAGGCACATGGCCTCTCTTCTCTGGTTATTTATCAAATAACTCATCCTTATACTGTCTCCCTTCTGCCTAACATCCCTACTCCCAGATCCTGGCCAGAGATGCCACTTAGGCAGTCTAGCTAGATTTTCCAGTCTTTCCCAATACATCTCTTTTCTAGATTTAAGATCTGCCAATCTAACCTCCCCCGCTTGGGTAATTCTATCAAAGCCTGTTGTACTCCACCTTCTTTAGGTGAGATATCTCGAAAGCTCTCAAGTTCCACCTCTTCTTCAGTGCCAATGTTCAGCTTGCATTTTTCCCAATTTTTTTATTCTCTCTCAAAGAAAACAAATATACCTGTCACATTTCATAGCAAGAAGCTAGGCTACATTTGCACCCACCCCATGAAACTGAGAGTTCTCAAGACTCCTGTTTGAATTGCCTTAATATTCTTGGTGGCTGGCCAACAGCAGACACCGAATAACTGCTTGTTAGATGAAAAAACACATCTCTAACTTGGTAACAGAAAGGAAGTATTTAAGTTTCCCAACAAAAATTTAACGAAACTAAAGTGCTGGCTTGTTCTGTAACAAAAAAGTAAAACAAACAAGAAAGAAATGAGATGATTTAGTCTGTTAATAAATAGAATGCTGAGGAATGACACAGTAGCTTTATAAGAGGTTATAAAACAAATAAGAGATAGCCACCTGTGTATCACCATTATCGACAAGATGGAGGAAGTAATCTATTCCCATGTTAAACAACAGCAGACATTCTTTGATAGTGAAGGTTATGAGAAAGGAAGCAAGGCCCCAAGGAAGAATGAACTTTGTTCTTTGGAGATCTCTGAGAATAGACAGATCCTCCTACAAATTTGCTGTGAGTTAGGTGGGATTCCAGCTGACTGAAAGGACTAAAACACATGAGCTCTTAAGGTCACTTGTAGCCTTTTGCCCTTGTGCAAGAAGCCAAGAGTTTCCATCTACTGAAATTTCTATTATTCCAAGAAAATATAAAAATGAATATCAAGGAGAAGTAGAACTGTTATCAAGGGGCTAAACATCCACAGAAAGAGAAGCCAAAGTTATCCAAACCACTCCTTTCTAAATTTGGATAAAACCAGCAAAGTGCTTTGAAAATCACTATAAGGTATCATATTATAATTCGAAAGCTTCTGGTTTCTGCAACTCTAATTTAAAAATCTTCTCGGTTTATAAAACATAAAAGGGAAACAAATCAGATCCATCACTGATTTAAAATTATTCTTGACACAAAATAGGGATTTCTATTCTAGTGCATTAAAAATAAAGTAAGTTATCGAAAGAATGAACAGTACAAATAATTTTTTAAACACTTACTGAAGTCCATGGCATGTTGACAATGCAACAAATGAGGCAGGGTTTCCTCGGATATGGCCCTGGTAGTAACAGTGCTCTCCTCCCTGAAAATAGAAATAGAGGACGTAAGCCTTTGCCATCACAAGAATTAGCCACATCATTTCACAGGAGGTTTCTGCTAATACTGCTAACACTGCATCTCTCTATATAAGCTGTGAACAATATTTCATTATTCAGATTAGCGTTATCAAATCACTTCTAACAGAATTATTCATAAACACTCCAAGTGAGCTGAATCTAAACCAAAAGGCAGGGAAATAAAAGTTGACTTAACTTTCCTTTTATGTAAGTGATATCAGAGGAACAAAGAAACAGATATTGAAACATGCATGTGGTATTTGCAGAAGAATAAGTTTAATCACCTATTTCCCTAGTAATAAGATACTCAATCTTGAGCTGCAGCAAAGCAATGCTCTCTCATATAGAGCTAAGTAAAAAATGAATATAAATCCCTAAATTATACTGATGGAGGAAAATGCCTGTTTTTACAGTGTTATATCAAAACTTGACTGTCAAACAGACAAGTTCATACTACTCTTTTTGCAAACCAGGAATGGCTTTACTGGTAAGCAGCCTCAGGTAGGGTTTGAATTTGTGAAGTATCTTCTAGCAGCCAGTCACATTAACTAAATCCTACTAAGAGAGACTCAGTGTTTTGTTTTTTTTTTTTTTTTTTAATTACATGTGCCTGGAAAAGGAAATAGGGTAAATCCTCTGCCATCTTAGGGTGTCACCTTTTGATACTTGATACTCAGAGTGTCGTCCACAGACCAGCAGCAATGACATCACCAGGAGCTTGTTAGAAATGCAGCATCTCAGGCCCTACCCCAGACCTACTGTACCAGAATCTGCATTTTAACAAGGTCTCTAGGTGATTCATGTGCGCATTAAAGTTTGAGAAGCTCTGCTTTAAATGGCCTTTTCCCATTCTCCCACTAATCTTCTATTTCTTCAGTAGCTGAAAGCTTCTAATTAAATTGACTCACTGAGATGTGAAAGAGTAAAATAGGAAGGACTGATAGAATGGGTGGTTTAAAGGGGTAAATATTACTTACTTCAGTTTGGCTTAAGGATTAACCCTACTTAAACTATTCAGTGCTTCACAAAAGGAGGGGAGAAGAACAGGAAGACATGAAGATGTAAAAGGGCCAAAGACATTTTCTCCACCAGAATTCCAAGGAAAGCAGTATGGCCTAAAACTGCTGCTCCTCATGAGATAATCCCACAGAAGCTGGTGAATCTCAGCCTTGGGGAGGAGGTAGAGCATGCAAAATGGTACACAATGCAATCTCTAACCCTATGCCACCCCTCCAATTCCCAGGGGAGTCACTGAACACTGTGAACTGAGGATTGTGGTTAGATTTGATGGAGGAGGTTAGCTACATGCAGAAGAGCAAATCAGGATCCCCACTTCTCACCTCTCACAA
>VBSM01002217.1:48330393-48345887 GCA_008086735.1 Cheirogaleus medius
AGAAAAGAAAAAGATAAAGAGGGCAAATATTGCCCATTTTATCACAGCTACCCTATCCCTCATTTATACTACTGCTTGACACTTTCGGGTATCTGTGTTTGCTACCCCATTCCAAGGTATAATTGTCCAAGCAGCCTCCAAACGATCCTCACTCCAATATCTAATGCTAAATGGTTATCCAAAATCTCCATACTATTTTAAGATTCATTGATGAGAACTGGGATTTTATAGTATAGCTATCAATCAAAAAGATATCTTAAAAACTAAAAAAAGATAAATCTAGCCAACTAAAAAAATACTTTCATTTAAAAGATGCATAGTTTCTGTTGAAGAGAAAAAAATGTACAAGAATATTATTACAGCAAAAGTTTCCACAGGAAGAAAAAATAACTAGTAAAGCAAAGTGATAAGAAAAGAGTTAATCTTATGAGAAGAGTTAATCTTATCTTATGAGAAAATGGTGAAAACCACAAAATATAAAGGCTATAACTTTTTTATGAGCTCATAAGTTAAAAATAGTAATAAGCCCACAAAGGACACAGTGAGCTTAAAAATCTATTTTTATTGTTGTACAGGAGTCTTTCCTTACTGATTTCACATGGGTAATGACAACTGTCGAAAACAAAGTATGAATACTAATATGGAGGTTCCCAGGAGTTACAGCTCACAAGCACCCTAAGTGAACAACTGTTAAAGTCTTTTGAGATGCACTGCATTTCCAAAAGGTACAGACTTTCTCTCCTCTTGTATGTAGGCTTAGGTACCACCAGCAGATACTCTAATGGTTTTTATATTAGTTATAATAAAATCAAATGCCTTCTGTATTAGTTTCCAAGGGCTGAAGTAAAAATTACTACAAACTGGGTGACTCAAAACAACAGAAATTTTATTCTTTCATATTTCTGGAGGCTAGAAGTCTGAAATCAAGGTGTTGGCAGAGTTCCTTCTGAAGGCTCTAGGGAAGAATACTTCTTTGCTTCTTCCTAACATCTACTGGTTGCCAACAATCCTCAGTGTTCACTGATTTATAGGCACATCCTTTCAATTTCTCCCTATATGTCTCTGTGTCTCTACATCTAAACTTCCGTCTTATAAAGACACCAGTCATTGGATTAGGACCCACCCTAATCTAGGATGACTTTGTCTTAACTTTATTACATCTGTAAAGATCTTATTTCAAAATAAGGTCATATTCACAGGCACCAGAGGAAATGAATTTTGACATTATTTGACCCAGTAAAACTCTCATTGCTTTAAACATGGCTAAGTGAATTTTCATAATCACAATCCAGGGATTTTGCTTCTAAGAAGCTTGACTCACTGGTATAAACTGGAGGAGTCTACCAGGGCATCATTCATCTAATAAGATTAACCTGCATCTTAATTACCTATAACCAGCCACTCTAGTTTCATACCACCTCATTTGAAAATACTCATTATTTTTACACAAATATAGAAAACCTGATCTTCCACTCTATTATTAAGTTAAATAGAGGGTCCCAAATTGCTTTTTTTTTTAAGCAAAGAATAGTCAAGAGAAATTATTTTTCAGCTGTCAGTTAATCACTGCATACACATTAATATAACAAATGTCTTATCGGATTACTAAAAAAATTTAGGTTCCCACAAAATGTTCTTCAGCAATAAATTACTGTAATGCAAAGAGTGTATTTATCAGGTTCTCCGAGATGTAGTTCTAAATTGGGAGAATGGAAAATCAATGTGGACCACATACAGTGACTATATAATTACAAACTCATAAAATTATAACTCTCTCCAGGAAACCACTAAATCAGTGTACCTTTTTACAAATAATAAAATTTAAATGTGTTGCTCTATATGGAATTTTTTTAGCATAAGGAATGTATATTACCTAAATCTTACTCTGTAGTTGATGTTTGATTATTAACAGGAAGAAATATAATTGACCTAAAGACAGTTGCAGAAAAAGAAAACATATTTGGGCATCCTTAAAGTAAAGAAAAAGATTTTTGTTAAAACTGAAAAGATTTTTTGTCATTGTTTTCTTACTGTTTTTATTTATTTATTTTTATTTCAGCATATTACGGAGGTACAAATGTTTAGGTTACATATATTGTCTTTGTCCTGCCTGAGTCAGAGCTTCAAGCATATCCATCCCCCAGACGGTGAGTATAGCATTCATTATGTATGTATATACCCAGCCCCTCCTCCCCCCTCCCATCTGCCCAACACCTGATAAATGTTATTCCTATATGTCCACTTAAGTGTTGATCAGTTAATACCAATTTGCTGGTGAGCACATGTGGTCCTTATTTTTCCATTCTTGGGATACTTCACTTAGTAGAATGGGTTCCACCTCTATCCAGGAACATACAAGAGGTGCTAGATCACCATTGTTTCTTATAGATGAATAGTACTCCATGGTATACATATACCACATTTTATTAATCCACTCATGTATTGATGGGCACCTGGGTTGTTTCCACATCTTTGCAATTGTGAACTCTGCTGCTATAAACATTCTAGTGCAGATGTCTTTTTTTATAGAATGTCTTTTTTTCCTTCGGGTAGATGCTCAGTAATGGGATTACTGGATCAAATGGTAGTTCTATTTGTAGCTCTTTGAGGTATCTATCTATATTGCTTTCCGTAGACATTGTACTAGTTTGCAATCCCACCAGCAGTGTATGAGTGTTCCTATCTCTCTGCATCCATGCAAATATTTATTGTTTTGGAACTTTTTGTTAAAAGCCATTCTCACTGGAGTTACGTGATATCTATTGTAGTTTTGATTTGCATTTCCCTGATGATTAGAGATGATGAGCATTTTTTCATGTTTCTTGGCCATTAGTCTGTCTTCTTTTGAAAAGTTTCTGTTCATGTCCTTTGCCCACTTTTTAATGGTTTTTTTTCTTGCTGATTTTCCCGAGTTCTACATAGATTCTAGTTATCAGTCCTTTTTTAGATGTGTATGTAGCATGCGAATATTTTCTCCCATTCTGTAGGTTGTTGGTTTGCTCTCAGTAATTCAACGCATAAATAGAAGTAAAACTAAAGACCATAAGATGTTCTTAATAGATGCAGAAAAGGCATTCAACAAACTTCAGCACCCTTTTATGATGAGAACACTTAACAAAATAGGCATAGATGGGACTTACTAAAATGATAAAAGCCATATATAACAAACCCACAGCCAATATCATACCAAATGGGGAAAATTGAAGGCATTTCCACTTAGAACTGGAACCAGACAAGATTGCCCACTATCACCCCTTCTTTTCAACATAGTGCTGGAAGTCCTAGCCAGAGCAATCAGACAAGAAAAGGAAATCAAGGCATCCAAATGGGAGCAGAATAGGTCAAACTATCACTCTTTGCTGATGATATGATCTTATATCTAGAAAACCCCAAAGATTCTGCCATGAGACCACTGGAAGTGATAAACAAATTTGGCAAAGTCTCAGGTTACAAAATCAATGTACAGAAGTCAGTAGCATTCCCATACACCAACAACAGTCAAACTGAGAGCCAAATCGAAGACTCAATACCCTTTCACAATAGCAACAAAGAAAATAAAATAGGAATATATTTAAAAAGGTGAAAGACTTCTACAGCGAGAACTACAAAACACTGAGGAAGGAAATAGCAGAGGGCGTAAACAGGTAGAAAACCATACCATGTTCACAGGTCAGCAGAATCAGCATTGTTTAAATGTCTATACTACCCAAAGTGATCTACAGATTCAATTTAATCCCCATTAAAATATCAACATCACTTTTCACAGATCTAGAAAAAATAATTCTGCGCTTCATAGGGAACCAGAGAAGATCCCATACAGCAAAAGCAATCTCAAGCAAAAAGAACAAATTTCGAGGCATCAATTTATCAGACTTCAAGCTATACTACAAGGCTATAATAACTAAAACAGTATTTCACTGGCACAAGAACAGAGACATAGACCAATGGAACAGAACTGAGAACCCAGATATAAAACCATCCTCATATAGCCATCTAATCTTTGAAAAAGCAAACAAAAACATACACTGGGGAAAAGAATCCTTATTGAATAAATGGTGCTGGCCAGGTGTGGTGGCTCACTCCTGTAATCCTAGCAATCTGGGAGATCGACACAGGAGAATTGCTTGAGCTCAGGAGTTCACGACCAGGCTAAGCAAGAGCAAGACCCTGTCTCATTTTAAAAAAAAAAAAGAAAAGAAAAAATAAATAAATAAATGGTGCTGGGAAAAATGGATAGTCACATGTAGAAGACTGAAACAGAACCCGCACCTTTCACCTCTCACAAAAATCAACTCACGGTGGATAACAGACTTAAACCTAAGGCATGAAACTATAAGAATTCTGGAAGAAAATGTTGGAAAAACTCTTATAGACATTGGTTTAGGGAAAGAATTTATGACGAAGACCCCAAAGGCAATCTTACCTTTTTTTTTAAGAAAATATAACTACATGAGGGTTTAAGGTAAGGAAAAAAAGAAATTGTTTTTTCTCCACCTTTACCATACACTTCTTCCCACTTAATTTCATGTCCACTCTATCATACTTCCATCTACTTTTTTGAAGAAGGATAAACAAAAAATTTCTAGCTGCTAAAAGAAGATCCTATTGCAGCATCTCTCTTCTCTTTTACACTATGAGCCTTGTACACTGTGCTTGAGAACTCAACACTAGCTAGCATTCAGTGATCATTTTTACCTCTCCAGGAATGATTCTGGATTAGACCAGGACTGATTAAAAGGTACAAAGAGTTACCTTACTAAAGAGGAACTTTAGTAAACAGCATCCTTCAGGGAAGGCAAATTTGCATTTAATGTTGTATCTGATAAAAAGTGATGCTAAGCATGTAAAAATGAAGTACTTTTTTTTTCAGCAACTGTTTTTCTGTGTGTATAAGCTGATCATTCACCATTTCTGTTACTTATTTTGTAAAGTAAAGGAGGGAGTTGAATCAGAGTCCTTTCTGGTTTTATAACTTGCAATCTACTTTAAAAAAAAAAAAATCAAAGGTTACCAACTTTTTTTTCCTTTTAAATACCATGCCAACTTCCAAAGAATCAATATCTTGTACACAGCACTTATCATAGAGGAATAAAATTTAAAACCAACAACAAAGATGCTTATATGTTTGGAAACTGTTTAGTGCTAAATATAAATATTTTTAAACAATTAAAAAATTATTCCTAAATATCTAATTTGAGTCATATAAAAGTCATAACATAAATTACATATTTACCTGCAAAACAAAAAAAATGTATGTAGCACAACTTCTAGGATGCTACTAAAATGGTATTTAAGAGTAAATTTGTATTTGTACCCCCACAATATGCTGAAATTAAAAAAAAAGAGTAAATTTGACATTCTTAGATGCTTATAGAAAAAAGGAAGACTGACAATTAGTAAGTTAAATATGTAACTCAATGAATTATGGAAAGAACAGAGAATTTTTTTTTTTACAGAAGAAAGGAAATTATAAAGGTAAGAACAAAAATTATTGGAAAATAAATGGTAAAGAAAGGAAAGCTGGTTCTTTGAAAAAATATATTTTAAAAAACTCTAGGCTGGGCGAGGTGGCTCATGCCTACAATTCCAGCACTTTGGGTGGCCAAGGTAAGAAGTTAGCTAGAGGCCAGCAGTAAACAAACAAACAACAACAAAAAAAACCACACTCCAACGAGATTTATTGATCAAGTAAAAGACTGAAGACACAAATAAAGCAAAATAGAAATGAGAGAAGAGACATGCTAATACAGAATAAGACTTTAACACGAAAATATTTAAAGCAAATATAGCAAAATACTAACCTATGTTAAATCTACACATGGATGTCTGTTAAGATATTTTCCACAATTTTTGACCTGCCTGAAATATTTCAAAATTATAGAAATTTTTATTACAGGTCAATTGCTGGTATTTTGTAACTTAAAATTTAAAACTGATTTAGAAGTGGCCCTAAAATATCTTAGAAAGGAAACAATATGAACATGAGCCTCTGCACAGAGGATATTACCATTAGGTAAGCGGATATAAGGCTCACTATTTAGTTTTTATTTTTCCTATTTATATTTAACACACATTTTTATAGCAGGGAGAATAACATACTCTCCAGACCTGTCAAAACTGGACTTTCCCCTACACATTGACACACTGTTGGGTGAACAGGAGAAACCACTCAATTTCCTAACACTGGGATTGAGTCATTCACTTATTTTGTCATCCAACAAATATTTATGTCTTCTAGAAACACACATTATGCTAAATGCTGAGAATAGAATACAAGTTCCCATGGGAGTGACTCTTGGAATAACTTCTTATGGAATTTATAGTCTAAGGGCATAGAAGATTGTCTTATGAAGCAGAGAGCGAAGGACTGCTATTGGTGATTCTGACATGATTCCTGCATTATGAACAGAATCAGAAACTAGCAGTATGAATAGGCAGAAGCCACCAAAGACCTAGCCAGAAATTCTTTATGGATTGCCACTTTACCTCAATATATGATATCAGAACCCGTATTTATGGTGTACTTCCCATATCCAAAGCTCTTGGCGACGTGTTTGTCTTGCTTACCAAATGAGGAAAATGAAGCACAGAAGACATAAGTACATTGCCTAGGACCACATGGATATTAATTGGCAAAGTCAAGATTTGCATTTAGGTGCATCTAGTCCTAACGATATTCTTTGTTTTTCAACTTCACTGTCTCCAAATCACAAATCTGTCCTGGACTTAGAAACGAAAGAAATGACTGGACCCATCTCTTAATGCTACTAAAGAAATTTTTTAAAAATTTTTATTGAATCTGAAAGGTAGCGTGACCTCAAGAAGACAGCACTTACTCTGTCCAAAAATCTAATTGCTATGTGGAATATGTATTGACCTCACTCAGAATTACCAAAGCAACCGCTCTGCCTTCCAGAGAAAGCTACAAATACATTTCCAGATTTTGAAGACTACTGAAAGAACATAGGCAGAAAATCATCAATGTGTGAAGTCCAAAGGCTTTATTAGTCTTACTTCCTTTAGCTTGTACCAGATTTCTTTGAGTTGAGGCCCTGGTCAAAGACTGTACTCCTACTTTCATCCCTCCTCCTCCTGTGCCACTTGCTCCACCTCTGACTCTGTCCACCCTCTGTGGTTTTTCTCGGTTCATTTCACACAGCAAGATCCTGCATCAGGGCCTCTGGCCTTTACACATGCTAATTCCACCTTGAAGGGTTGTTCTGCTCCCATTTCACCCACCTATTAACTTCTTTTAAACTTCAGAATCAATATTATTTCCTCAAGAAAGTCTTCCCTGACCAACCAAATGAGGTCGGATCTCCCAGCAAATGCTCTCAGGGCAACATGTAAACATTCTCTTTTTGGCACTTATCATTTCTGTAATTTACAAAGACTTTTTGGTAGTTACTTGCATCATGCCCATCACTCCTACTAAAGGACAAGCTTCATGAGGGCAAGAATTGCATCACTTATTGTTTATAGCTATATCCCTATGCCTGATCCATGGCAACTACTCATCTCGTATCTTTTGAATGAATGAGGGTTGAGAACACAAATAGGTTATCTCAGAATTAGGGCTTTTTTTCTATTTCACCATAAATCCCTAATGTCAGATTTCTAGCCACTTAAACTCCACATGCCTGAGTTTTTAGGAGTTTCTTCTGGGGATTAACCAAGTCCACCTGCATCATCGCCTTTCCTAACTCACAGGTGCAAAGAAAAGACAATGATAAAACATCAAATGGAGGCTTGATGAATTCCCTCCTCCCAAAAATGGCTGTAAACACTCGAACCACTCAATACACAGGGTACTTATTCTCTGGTCTTTATACATGTCTTTATTTTTATAGTGGCCACCTATTCACCTGAAAGAATTTTTATTAATGAAGAAAATACTGTCATTTGGGACAACACCAAGGAATAATTTGTGATTTGTTTGTTTCAAACCAGTTAAAACTTGTCCAAAACATTTATACTACTTCTTGTTCAATTATAATGACTCTAACAATTCACTCTGATTTCAAAAATATTCAGATCATAACTTGGTAAGAAAAAAAATTTATAACTGTAGATTTGGAAAAGACATTATATATGAAAAGGTTAGTTCTATAATTAGAATCAAAATAGAAAAGATATTCTATTATAAAATAGTTAATTCATTCCATACACAGAAATGCCAATAGTTAGTGCTACTTTGATTTATTTTTTTAATTTATGGCAAACTATGTCTTTTAAGTTTATGGATAACATCTTGAATATTAACAGATTAAATAACCCTTTAGGTACTTAATTGTGGGGGAAAAAAAATTTATACCAGAAAGAAAGAGGACTTTCTACTGAAATAGGTTACAAACAGAGCTTAGGAAAAGAACTCATGCTGACAGCAGCTGTCACTTTTCATTTTTCCTGACTCCCAGCACTAAGATCCCTGACCTGTATAAACTGGTAATGGGCCAATGTATTTTCTTCAGAGTTAAGACCACTTGCAATCTCAGTGCCATTAAGGCAGCTGATGCATTATACATGATGATGGACCTAGAGCAACCTTGCTTCAGTCCCAGGGGAAAGCAAAATTTACTTAATCCCCAAAGAATTGTTTCCTATAATGCAAAGAGAATTAAATCACGAAATCTGAGACCTGCCTGAAACCATGTTACAAGATGGCAGAGGAGCATATGTCTACATAAGCCTGCCAGGGGGAAAATGCACACATCATCAAGCCCATCAAGAAGATAATAAATAGATTCCTAGTGGTGGATAAAAAATAAAGTTAGGTGACATACCTGGAATAACTAATGTTAATGTTATACATTTTATCAGTTTGTTTATTTTTGTGTAGCTTCTTTACTCTCTTCCTGTGGGGGGAAAGGTGGTATGGAGGGGAGGGGAGGGGAGGAGAGGAGAGGCAGATGGGGATTTTGAATCACCTTGGCAAGGATACAACCAAATATCTTCTACTCTTAGCAGGATGATGATATGTTTCAGCTTAGTTACTCTTGCCCATAAAACTTCACATTTCCTCCAGATGCAGATAAATTTATACATAGGCATAAGATGGGCGTAAGAACTGAGCCATGTGTTTGCCATGTGCAAGACAGCAACATATTTCAAATGCTAATAGTTTAGAAGCCATGGTGCTCCCCTGTGCTGAACCAATATACAATCCAACTTCTATGGAGAACAAAGAAGGACTGAAAATAAACCTCAAGAGAAAATGGTTGAAAAACAGGGAGTCCTCAGAAGGTACTGCATCTTCTTTGGATTAAAGGAAATTTTATATTGGAATAATTGAGACTCACCTGAAGAAAACAATTACATCTTCAATTTATAGCTTATTAAACAACTGCTAAAGGAGATATAATGGCAAAGGGTAAACTGTAGAAGTGCCATAGTTAAAATATTTGCATTCTAATTCCTGTGCTGTTATAATTCTTCATTTCCATACAAAGAGTAGACTACAGTGGATAACAGCACAAATTCTGGCGCCAGACTTTCTGGCTTCAAATTTTTGAGCAAGTCAGTTGTGAAATAAAACTGTAAAATAAGACCTCAGGCTCTCCAGACAAGATGAACTCCCTGTGGCTGGTAGAAACACTCTAAATTTAAAAGCAAAGCTAGGCAGCTATGGCAGGGTATGAGATAGCAGTCACATGCCCTAAGTTTTGGGGTGGGGGTAGTTCTTGACAAGCACCCTGCTTTGCACCCCTGAGCCAGAACACTTCCAGTGACTAGAGCCAGGATAGACTGCAGCCAGGAACTCACTCCCCACCCCTTTTACCTCCTCCCCCCAACCCCTGCCCACCGGCCCTATGAAAGAAACATCTGACAGAGACTTCTGGTTTGGGGCTTGGAAACCAACCAATCAAGACCTGACTATTTCAACCAATCAGAACTGAACATGTCTGATTCTTTCATATGCCTAAGGGACCTGACTGAGAACCTGGGCAAGAACTTTCCCAGACTCTCCCTTTGTTCTTCAGAGAGCACTTTCCTTTTACAGTGAAAGCTGTGTCTCCCCAGTCTGCAGATTTTTTTTTTTAAATAGAAAATAAAGTTCTCTTTTGGCTGCCACAGATTTCATTGGTCTTTTGTTAATATAAACTTTCTGTGTCTCAGTTTTCTCACCTACAAAATGAGGGTAATGAGGGTAGTAATGAGGGATAAAATCACTTAGTGTATGTAAAACAATTAAGACTAGTGCCTAGCATATAGTAAATACCATACAAGTGTCTGCTATTACTCCAACTACTACCAGTGTTTTTACTCTTATTATTCCTCAGTCCCATCACTAGTACTGATCCATTGAGGATATCATATGATTCAAAGAGGTCCAGATTGTGAAGACAGGAAATCCTTGGTAGTAAAATAAGCATCTATGGGGATATACTAATTATTTATTTGTAAAAATACAAAACTTTAAGAATAGTGTAAAACAGAAGTGCAGCAAGGCATATTTGGATTACATTAAGATGAGTGTTTCATTAACTGGAAAGAATATTCCACCAGTAGCCTTAAGGAAGAAAAATGAGTGTGAATTTGTACAGAGAAGAGGTTAACTCTTCCAAATGACTAGCATTAGACCACTGGCAGCAGTTATTTGCCCCTAAGGCTTGGTCATGGAGCCTGAGTTAATAGCATATTAACTCAGCATAATCTTCCTACAGGACAGCAATATATAGTAATTATCAATCAATGAAACTAGCTTCCTAAGACTCCTATACACTAACCATCAAAGTATGGTTTTTCCAGCTATACTTTTGTGTTCAGGATTTAAAATACTTCTATAAGAATATCATGGCTCTTGCACTAGTAACGGAGAAAATTAATGAGTCCCCTTATAATACAATGCACTATTTAAAAATGAAAGTATTTAAACACACAGTTCAAATCCACAGGACTCAAAGGACAAGGTTTCCTGTGCTGGCCCTATATGCAATTCTTATTTAGATTCATCTCTAAATAAGAAAATTCTAAAATTGACTCCTACCACTAACCCCAAAATTCAATAATTTCTTATTAAATTACCATAAGATTAACCTTACTTGTATATTCATGTTTTGAAAGTCTAGATCTCATTCTTGTAGGATCTTTATATCCTGAGGTTAAAAAAAGAATCATTTTATGTCAGTAACTAGGGGATAATTAAGTCATTAAAATATAATAGAATTTAAAGCTAGTCTAGCCACAGCTGATAACTAAATGTATGAAGAAAATACGTTGATACTCTTTTTATATCATTTTGGTTTTATTACTGGTCAGACTGGTATTAAATCATGGCTAAACTATTTCAGAATATGGACTTAAGAAATTTTTCCAAGTCATCTAATTTTAAAATTTGTGTATTTGTGGTTAACTTGGCTTTAATTAGTGTCCATAGCTATGCAATTTGACATTTTCTCTCCTGTCAAAGAGAACCTATATGAGGTACCTGTATACTCATGCCACAATCTGTAACACCTGTGCCTGAAGTATCCCTTCATCCTGCACCAAAGTTTCTGCTCTCAGAGTTTAGGTTCAGTGGTAAGAGTCCTTAACCTAAATATCCCAGAAAGGCAGCAAGAAAAACATAAATACAGATTCTAACATATAGGTAGTTGCATCTGCCAAATATTTCTATCATTGCTTCATTAATTGTTTGTGATCATTTTTAAAAACTCTATTTACACACACTCTGTTAAATAATCCGTGTTCCCTAATGGACAAAATGGAGACCAAAGCCCATCTCAGCTTATGGTATGTGAACTATACCTCAACAAAGTTGCTTTTTTAAAAATTCTAGTTACTATGGCAGAAGGAGACCCTCCAAGGACTGGAGGTATTCAACTGACACTCTGCCCATCAGCAGGCCTTAAAATGCACATCACTGAGTTTTTTACTTGCATAGAAGCTTCCCCATCTCCACAGAGCCAAGGAAAATGCCTGGAACTTGGATTTGAAATTTGGTGATAAAATTAGGATCTTAAGTGACAACTTCTATAAATAGATCCATTAAAAAAACAAAACTCCTTTCTAAAGCCATCTCCCAGGCCATGTGACTTAATTAGCTAGTATGTAGGTGACTAAGTATTATCCAATAGCCTTATCCAAGAGTCTCTGGAAAAGGTACTGTAGTGAGAATTAGAGACAGAAAGTATGTTTCTAAAATGTAAGGGAAAGCTGTAAATAAAAAAGGCATTTTGGAAGAGAAATGCTATTGCGGAGTTGTTCTACTAAAAAAAAAAAAAAAGAAAAGAAAATGAAATAAAAAGAAAAAGCTTTAGTATAGATTACCTGGCAACAGTAGCTATTGCTTGCATTTATCTCAGAAACAGCCTCCAAAACAAAAAGATAGCCTAAAAAGCTACTTGAAAAACACACAAGTCTCTACTTAAGAGGATTCATCATTGATGTAATGGTATGGATTGCTCTATACTAATGCATGCAGCAAAATTTACTGTACACCAAGGCCTGGTTTTTCTTTTCTTTTTAATCCCTTATTCTTCTTGCTCCCATAGAAAGAACCAGGATTCTGTATGGTCATGAAGTTCTAGGAATCAATAAAGAAATTTGATACCCAGGATAAGCAAAAGATTAACCCCTGTATTCATCTTTACTGCTGCAAGAAATAGAAATGAGATACTTTGGCAGTTTAATAGCTATTTGTGCTCCCCACAGCCAAAAACGGAAAAATTCAAGCATTTCTGTGCTGTTCAATTATTTTGCAATGGAATTTGAGAAAAATCTGTCTCATAATAGGATATGTTAATTAAAGGTACCATCATTTAAAAAACATAGAAGAAACAGAATGTAATCACTGAACTATAACCTACATCTTGGACAAACTAAATTCTCTCACTAATAGCAAACTGAGAACATTTTTTTACTTAAGAGTCCACGATATTATATAGCACCATACAGTTATTTGTGGATGGTGTTTTGTTTTTTTTACAAACAAAACAGAAGATATCTTAAGAAACATTATTCCTTAACTAATTGTGTAACTTTTTAATTATTCAACTCTAGAGAACTGTGCTCCTTGTGGAGAAATCTAGAAAAGGTGACAGGAGAAATCTTGAATACAGTTCAAGATCACAAGCAATTTTCTATCAATGTCGTTCAGGTTCACAGGAACTATAAAGTTAGTCATGGAGTTAACCGTTTTCCTGACAGTCACCATTATTTAAAATTTTCTAAGTGATTTCTTACAGCTGTACTCTACTAGGATTTTTTTCCTGTCATGGACACATTCATTGAGGAAAACAAAAAGATTAAGGCAGGATTTTTAAAAAGTATCCCTTTCTTAAGAAGAAAGAAATGAGCTGGAAATCTGACTTAGATAAATGAGTGCAAAGGGAATCTAGAGACTGCTGTAGCACAGGTGCCTGCTGGGAGATGGTACTGTGCTAGGTTAGACATCTGTCATGGAGCTCCGTCCCCAAGGAGGGAAGACAGATGTGAACAGCAGGAGAAAAAGGGCTCTGTAGAAAAACTCAGGCTTTCTCCTTGCTTGCAAATCAACTAGCCTGTTACTTTGTTTCCAGAAATGACAGTAGCCATTTCAGTTTGCCTACAAAATATGTATTTTGTTAAATGTAAATTACACTACCATTCCAACAGAGTAAAAGTTTCCCTAGAGTCACAATAACCTCTCCAACCTTAAAGTAGACACTTTCTCCTCTGACACCTGCTCCCCAATAAACAGCACTCTAATTCCTATAACCATTTCTAGACTGCAACATTGACCCACATTCCTTTGCTTTCTTATCCATCTTCTTACTGCCACTATGAACATAATTAGACTTTGAGACAATGGTTTTTGAGTGTACTCAATTCAATCAAACGATGGGCAGTAACCAGTTAATTGCCAGTCAAAAGTCAGCACTGTATAATATATCTCTGTACACACTCATCCTTAAGAATTAGGACCCTACAAATTGGGAATGCTCTAATAATAATACAGTGGTTTAGAAATAACTTGAGATGATAAAAATAGATAATAAGTAGCCATTACTTCTAATTATTATCATAAGAGATCAAACAATTTAACAAAAAAAATACTATCAGAACTATTGCTGACTGGTCATGATCTTTCATCAGTGATATAATAAATCACATCTCTACAAAGATGTCTATTTTTACTATTTGACCCCAAGTAAATCTGCTCCCTTCTCCATCTATTCTTACATGTGTGAAGGTTTTACCATTCCTCTTTTAGTGTTCTAAAACATACCACAGCTAAATTCCTGAGATACTCATTCAAAGAAAATAAAACAGGCTTTGGAGTGGAGTATGTCTTTACCACTTTTGCCCAAGGCAACTGATACTACAGAAAACCTAGCCAAATGCATAACCATATTTGAGAGAAACACCTAAAGAGTCTTTATGTAGACCACTATTTCAGTTTAAGGACTAAAGACTATAAAGGAGAAATTGTTAGGTATTTCCAAAATGAATTAGATATGTATATAATAAGTATAAATAAACTATATTTCAATTTTGATGCCTGTTTTACATAATACAGAATGTATGGTAGATAATATGGTACAAGAGTCAGCTCTTGAGTTAGATAATCTAGATTCAAATTGCAGCTGCATTACTCCTTCTTGTGTTACTTTAAGCAAGTTAGGTAACCTCTTTGTGCCTCAGTTTCTACAAGTGGAATAATAGTTATAGTCACAGGCTGCTCTGAGGCCTGAATAGCACAGATAAATCCATGTGCAACATGATGCAATAAATCATGCAATAAATGTTGTTTATTACTAATATTAGTAAATGTTGGTTATTAATATTAAACACAGATTAACTAAAGCCTATCTAATTGGAATTTCAATTAACCAGAATACTGGCAGCTTTCAGTTTCAAAACAAAAAAAGCTAGCTAACTATAAGAGAGCAAACTGCATGGTTTAGTCTCTGTTGACATTATTCATCAATTCCAGTTTCCTTTGTCTGAATCCAGAGCCATAGTCTTCCACAATCAAATTAAAAATTATATTCCCAAGGT
The DNA here is from genome assembly GCA_008086735.1 of Cheirogaleus medius. Classification (NCBI taxonomy): domain Eukaryota; kingdom Metazoa; phylum Chordata; class Mammalia; order Primates; family Cheirogaleidae; genus Cheirogaleus; species Cheirogaleus medius. The sequence continues at coordinate 48,345,376 of VBSM01002217.1, forward strand.
ATTCTGATTAGTTGAGGTTTAGATCTGAAATTATTTTTAAATTCCATATCGGACACATAAAAGTTCTTCCTAAACAGAGGGGTAAATTTAGAATTTCATTTTTAAATGAATTGAAAATTAATGTAAGATGAGATTAATTTGTCTTACTAAAGGAACAAAGAGCATGTCTCGTTTTTTCCCTGCATAAAGACTTTATCTTCATATTCTTTGAAAAAAAAGGTTTAAAAAGAACTTTTAATAGAACTTTAAAATGAGTATTATGCACACCTATTTGAATAGGGTAAAACTGACTTGAATGAGGCATATAATGTCCCTATAGATAATACAAATTTTTATGCTAGGGAACAATCACTAATATATTTGTTTTTATTCTAAATACAAAAGTGCAATCAACATCAAAATCCAGATTAGGCCAGGCGCGGTGGCTCAGGTGGGCACCTGGGAGGCTGAGGTGGGCAGATCCCTTGAGCTCAGGAGTTTGAGACCAGCCTGAGCAAGAGCAAGACCCCATC
>VBSM01002217.1:48345987-48365867 GCA_008086735.1 Cheirogaleus medius
AATATACGTAACCTTAATATTTGTACCCCCATAATATGCTGAAATAAAAAAAAACCTACAGGTAAATCAAAACTATAGGGGTACATGCTCTGGTGATAAAACTATAAAAAATTAAGGAAGGGATTACCATAAGACTCAAGAGAGTGTTTATAAGTCTTAGAAGAAGAGGAGGGAGGGGCTTGGGCAGCAGCAAATGGAAGAGCTGGCCAAGCTCTATTTCTTGAACTGAATGGTGGTAATGAGAGTGTTCACTGTTAGTAATATTTCATTAGCCTATACATTGTTTTATGGGAGTTTCATGTCTATGGTCTATTTTACAATTTAAAAGGTTTTAAAAATAAAATTGCAATCTAAAAGATTCACCAAAGCAGCTATTTAAAAATTTTTTTTCCTGCAAATGTATTCCTTTTTCCCAAATTCACACTCACACCCTTAAATCAAATGCATTACACCTGAATTTTCACAAATAAAAAGTTCGATGACACCTGGGAAGAACCATTTGTGGATTAACCAATTGTTAGCCATTGTTAAATGTGGCATAATGATTTTGATTTTAATTGTTCATCCTTAAGATATATATGACCATGTTTGTGCCAACTGACACAAAAACGTAATTCTTAGAGTTTAGATTTAATTTCATATACTTTTTTGTTTACCTCTGTCCCAAAAGAAAAGACAACTTTAAGAAAAAACAAAAGAACCTTATAGGGCTCTTAAGGAAGGGGTTATTGGTTGAATTGTGTTGCCCCAAAATGCATATGTTAAAGTCCTAACTCCCAGTACCTTGGAATATAACTGTATCTGAAGATAGGATCTCTAAATAGGTAAGTTAAAAGGTCATTAGGGTGGGCCCTAATCTATTATGAACGGTGTTCTTACAAGAAGAAATGATTAGGACACAGATATGCACAGAAGGAAGACCATGTGCAGACAAAGGAAGAAAACCATGTACAAACCAAGGAGCAAGACCTCAGAAGAAACCAACCCTGTCGACATCTTGATCTTGGCCTTCTCGCCTCCAGAATTGTGAGAAAATAAATTTCTGTTGTTTAAGGCAGTGACCCATTCTGTGGTACTTTGTCATGGCAGCCCTAACAAACTAAAAGATATATGTTAATATATCTTCGTATCTTTCAGGGTTTCTTTTTTTAAAGGTAGTGGAGGGAAGGAAAATAAAAAATATGAAATACTATAATTGTATTTGATTCATAGTGTAATAGTAAAAAGAAAAGCTTAAGAAAATTCTGAGTCATTAATAAAAAGAAGGAGAATACTATCAGATTTCACGTAAAAAGAAACACCCCAAAGAGCTAAGCACAGAGGGCAAGACAAGAGGGAACCAGCAAGAAATCATTTTTGGATTAATGGGCAGGATTCAGCACTTTGATGTAGTTTCTGGAAAAAAAACTCAGGGGAATTTTGAGTTGGATTTTTAAATGGACTGAAACAAAAGGAGGTGATAGGTGAGAGTAAAGTGGTTTTCTTAAAGGCAGAAAGAAATGTCCTCTGGCCCTAGAGTTTGAATGAATCTGTATTTATCATTTCCCTAGTTTGACAGCCTTAGGAGTCAGGAAAACCATCAACAAGAAAGTGCAAGTCGCAGGTTGGAAAATCAGCAAAGACTGTGTGGCAGTCACTGCTTTGTGTATTATATATACCTATGGAGGATAACAATCTCAGAGTGGAGTACACTTTGCTGATTAAGTACAAGTTTTCTGAAAAGGGATATTACCATAGAGACAGCAGATAGCTGTTTGCTTGATCCACCCTCCAACGCTGGTATTTGCATTCCACCATTCCACTGACAGACACAGATGTAAACAGATAGGGAGCTGCCTATTTCTTCTTTAACAAAGGAGTAAGAGATACTCTGTATCCAGAAAAACATTATCATACAAAATAGAGAAGTGATGCCAAATAAACAGGGATGAGAATAAAAGGAGACAGAAATTCTAAATCTAGGTAATTTTTTTCCCAACTATAAGCAAAATGACTCAATTTTCCTGTGTCATAACTAGAAGGACCCTGATATCCTTTTTTCAGGAAGGTAGTAACATAAATCAATCAACCAATTAGTCTTAAGTTTAGAATAACTTTCTGAAGGAACTGGAAAATTTTTATATCTAGATCACTTATAAAAACAGATTTTATTTTAAGTCTCTATCAACAAGAGATGTATAGATACAGAGATGTATTTAGTGGAAAAACGTCCTAATGTCTGGGATTTGCTTTAAAATACTACATACACGTAAAGAGAAAGAGAAAAGATCAAAATGTTGATAACTGTCAGTGCTGGATGATGGTATGATGGGGTTTATTACAGTATTCTTTTTACTTCTATACATGTCTGACATTTTTATAATAAAAAGTTTTGTTTTTAAAATTAATATATATAATTGAAAAGCCCAATTCTCTTCAGGTTGTCATTTGAATGGGGACCATGTAATTTGTTTCAGTAATTGATAGAATTTAGCTTTGAATAAAAAGCTTTATTGCAGTAATACAGGTAAGTAGGAAAACAATGAATATAGGCTTTATGGGAAAATAACTCAGGAAAATGTTTACAATATGATAATGTTTACTAAAAAACAAGCAAGATAGAATTTTTTAGATATGATACTATGTAAAAATATATATAAATACAAATATATATTTATAAATATATATATAAATACAAACCACTAAAAGGAAATACAACCAAATGAAAACAAAGTTTAACTCTCAGTGATGATTTTAAGGATAATTGTTCCTCTTTTGTTATACCTTTCTCTGTTTACAAGTTTTCTAAAATGAGCATGCATCAAATTTATAATCAGAAAAAGGAAATAAATATGAACAAATGGCATTATAATTCAGATGACGTAGAATAGATAGTCTGAACACTGTTTAGAAGAAAATTTAAATGCTTGGCCAAAACTCACTATACTGAGTTTGATCAGTGTAGTGAGTTTGATCATTGATCAACAAGAAGCCCTATACTTGGGTGGCTTTTAATCTTATATGCTCTCAGGTTACAACAGCAGCAGCCTGCAAAAAAACACACATTCTTATGCCTATAGCTGGAGGAGGCTTTTATTTGTGTTAATATATTCAGAGCTTACCTGTCATGACCAGTATCCAAAGATTTCTGTCTCTAGGTTTTTGTTTTGTTCTGTTTTCCTGAGACAGGGTCTCACTCTGTTGCCTAGGCTGGAGTGCAGCGGCGTAATCACAGCTCACTGTAGCCCTGAGCTCCTTGGCTCGAATGATCCTCCCATTTCAACCTCCCTAGCTACTACAGGTGCACGCCACTGAACCTGGATGATTTTTTTTTTAATTCTTTGGCTCTCTATGTGGCCCAGGCTGGTCTCGAACTCCAGGTCTCAAGTGAGCCTCCTAATGTGTTGGGATTACAGGTGTAAACCACTGCACCCAGCCTGTCTCTAGGTTTAAACTCCTCAAGATTTCCCTGTAGATCTAATAATTTTACATTTTACCGGGGGAAAGTCTTTCACAACTGAATGCAAAGTCGCGCACCTATCCTGAACACAAGATTTCCCCTCTTGGTTCTAAGGGCTAACCTTAAAGGCAAATTTGAGAAACTATTTTCTGTGACATAATCTAAAAAGAACTATTTGTAGCTGTATCAATCCTATAAAACATAAGTCCAACAATTCCTACAGGACACTAAAAATTCTTTTTCTAATAACTAAAAGTAAAGTTTATTTTTCACACGTATGTGATAAACTTTCATAATAAATTATAAAATATTCTTTTAAAACCCTCAAAACTGTACATTAGAAGTATCACTGAAAATTAAAATCATAATCAGTGGCATTTAAAAGACTCTCAATTAAATTTCCCCCAAACTCAGACAAATTTCACTTACTTTAACTTCCACAGTCTTGCCTCCATGTTCAATATGTCTCTCTATATATTCAGAGGACAGCAAATCACTGCAACGGCAAAAATAAATGATGATTAAAGAGGACCCTGAAAATATAAACCATTTACATGTATGTGTTTTAACAATTCTTTAATCTCCCAAATCAACACTTTATAGGTCTAACTCTCTCTCTCTCTCACACACACACACACACACACACACACACAGAACCCAGGATTTCAAACAGGATATGAGGTTGAACTGACTACACCTCACTGCTTAGCAGAGCTGATTCCACTGATCCAACCAACAGTCGTGGGAAACTATAAGCCTATAAGCACACAATTATGTTTAAGACATCTTATTCTTAATTTTCTTACTTTAGTCTTTTATCAAGTAGTTTTAGTTGTCTACCATACCTTATCATATTTCTTTACGTGTTTTTATCCGACAAAATATTAGTTTCTATCATAAAAAGGGGGCAAAGAAAGTTAAAAGAAATGAAGAGGAATATACCATCACCATTTAAAAATAATTCTCTTTTAAATATCTCCTAAACAATCTTCTTATATTAACTTTAAATGTTTCTACAATCTTAAATATGCTTCTCTTTAATTTCACATATATGAAAAAATTTCCCCTTTAATGGAGTTGCCTCAAGACACAACTTACATAAAATGTCTTTAATCTTTTAAAGCACTAAAATATAAATAAAATTATCATTAATAAATAAAAATACAAGAAGCTATAAATTTCTAATGATACTCTATTAATTAGACATTGAGCCAACTAAAAAAATCTTTTTTAAAGTGCACTGAAATTCACCAAACCAAAACTTTTCCAATCATAAAAAAACGTGAATTTATGAGCACAAAGACCCATCACGATAGACACCATGCCTACGGCTGCTTAACGTAAACAGAACAATCAAACAAGCATTACATTAACATAGGCACCATAGTCCTGCAGAATTTGATGCTTATATTACCATTTAGGAAACTTGTAATTATTTAAGTTCATGCTTCATTTATCTTTAGAATGCATTTTCCTATTGACTTTATGTGGGAACCAGCTAGGACACGCTAAGCTGCAACTTAAGGAAAATACAACTAAAAGTAGCTTAAATAATCAAGACATTTATCATCTTATTTCTTGTTAGAAATTCCAGGGCAAGTGTAATGTGAATTTGCTTTTGACAATATTCAGTCCTTTTAAGACGTTTCAAGTATTTATGAGTATCTAGTAAGCAAAATTTTGTTAGACATTTGCAGAATTCATAGGATATGTAAGTGTAAGATTGTGTATGTGTTACACATTGATAGAAAGGGATAGAAGATTAAGAAATACCTAGTATTTCAAGGTACATGGGTAATAAATGTTCATGATACACTAAATATACAAGAGACACTAAATATCCAGTATACACTAAATATGCATAAGCACTTAATATTCATGAGGTCTTAATTCAACCAAAGTTTCTCAACTTTGACACTAATGACATTTTGGGCCAGATAATTCTCTGTCTTGGTAGACTGTCTTGTTCATTGTAGCAAGTTTAGCAGCATCCCTGGCTTCTACCCACTAAATGTCAGTAGCATGCATCACTCACAATAGTTGAAAATGTCTCCAGACATTGCTAAATATACACTGGGGGACAAAACAGCCCTGGTTAAGAACAACTGCTGATACTCATTCCTGTCCCATGTGTTCTCCAAGAAATACAAACAGAATTCATGACTGTGTTTTGGGCTAACGAGCAAGCCACAGCCACCGACCAGGTATATTTGTCCCAGTGTTTCTCAGATACAGCAAGTGGGTGTCATTAGCTTGGGACACCTGCCATCTCTGAGACTTGCCCAAACCTCAACTCTGGTCCTTGTAACCACACCATCAGCAGGGAAGGCATCTGCAGCAGAAAAAGCAGGACATACGAACACCGTGCATGCAGGATTCGCTGGCATGGCCCCCTCCTCCCCGCTTGCACCTATCCCAAGTATGCTAACCTACCAAACAAACCCTTTCCTTTTGCTTCTCACTATGTGTTTTAAATTGACTTCGCAAACCATGTGATTTGAGGATTTGAATTTGGTCTGTGGGAACTTTTGTTTCCCTTACCTCTGGGACAGCTTGCCTGGTAGCATACTTAGGGGCTGCCATTGCATCAGTGTAATTTCCCACCTGACATCAGGGTAGTTCCAGGGTTGGTTCATGTAGTGACTCAGCATCACTAGTAAAACCAAGAGTGTGTTCAACTTTCTGTCCTGCCAACAGCATGGTGGATGGCCTGTTCTCTTAACTGATTCCTCTCATGATCATACTATGACTACTGTAATTCTAAGCATTTCATGAAAATAAAAAATATCCCAAGGTAGAAAAAAGCCTTGTATTTCTCATCAAAAGCAAGCAAATGCTTCACAAAAAAGCTCCTAGCATTCATCTTCTCAAGTATCTTTTGCCAGAATTACATCACATGGCCACACTTAAACCAATCCTTTGGAACAAGATTCTCCCTCACCTCCCTTGAACATCATGACTATTCACAGAGAGTTGAACAATATTGGGGGAAAGGAGAGTGTTGGAAAAACAGCTGTTGTACAGCCAATCAACAGTTGTCTTTTTTTCCATTAGTGTGTCAAATATTTCACAAATTGCTCCAGCATCCACATCACACCCTATTACCCAAATCGGAGAGGTACCAGCCAGATGTTTGCAAAGGACTTTCCCGAGCCTTGCTATCAATCTGAAACAACTTCCCCAGAAGTAGGAGAGAAACATTACCATACAGAGGTATGTTTCTTAGCAGAGGCAGCCAGGTCCTCTCTCTTGGACATATGAACTAGTAAATTCAGAAAAAAATCTTTCAGCTGATGAAGGAAAGAGAAACAAAGTCAAAAGTAAGAAGACACTTAAAAGAAAGAAAGTCATACCAGTGGTAATTACCAGAGTGAAAGACTCAAATCTCTGCTGCTGAAGTCCCTGAATCCAGAACAGCCTACCCCTATGCTGGATATCTGTGGGATGCTTTCTCCATTGATGTAAAGTGACAAAATTCCACAATACTGGAGAGCTAGCATGAGTGAAATCAAATCACCTAAGTAAAATACTCCTCAGAGGACTAGTAGTTGTAGTAGTAGTAACAGTAGTAATAACAATTTTTTTAAAAAACAACAACTTTTGAGTCTTCCAGGCTTTTAAATTTCAAGGAAACATTTTCCTTTGAATTATAAAATCTAGGCATTAAGAGAGTATGAGTCACTACACGAATGTAATTACAGCAAAGAAAAACCCTCTGCTCAGGAATTATGCAGCTATTTCAATCAAGCCTCTGTATACAAGTACTGCTGGAAAGGGCTCCATGTAATTAAAACCAAAAACAGGCCATGCAGTTTGGTTTTGTTTGTTTGTAGTATTGTGAAAGTCTGCTAAGTATTGTTATTTTAATTATTAGGGTGAAAAACCTTCAATTTAAAATGTCAGTTTTCCTCTACTAAACCATAAAATCCTTACTACAATTCAAGTTAAAACCTAAGCAACTTTTCTTGAAGCTTCCTGAAGTCGAGATAATCAAAATTATCTTAAGTTCTTTACTTTAGAACATCATTGTTTATCTTTAAGTAGGGATCTACTTAAATCATTTTAAGTGTAGGAAAATGAAGGCCCTCCTTAACATAGACAAAATTTTATATTACTGTAAATGGATCAGGTAAAATTCACTCCATGCTAACAGCCTACTCAATACTGACATGTGAATGCTGGTGGCCTTTGAAAGAAAATTTAAAAGGAAAATTTAAAACCACACTCTAAAGGCCACTCATTTTTCAAATGAAGTAGATGTTAAAATTAGAAATGTTTTCTGAGTGCTTTTTTTAAATTTGCATGCCATAAGAAGCCTGGAAATGTAAAACAAATAAAATACAAACATTTTCAGTCATAATAATCATTACCCTTTGTCTAGGGGAAACCATCATGAATCAGAGGCAGTTGGTATAGTACAAAGGCTTTGGAGTTAAAAACAAAAAATAAATTTAATTTTCCATCCAAATGCTGCCATTTACTAGCTGCATGCCCTTGGTCAAGTGATTTAATTTCCATGAACATAATTTCCCCATGTCTTAAATGGAGAAATCAAAAATAACCTCCATAAAGTTGGTGTTATTAAACCAGAACATATGTGAAATGCCTTCCAAATCCTGATTTCAATTTTACCCCATTGCCTATTCACTATCTCCTATCTATTCATCTTTCTCTAGAACTCACTTTTACTGTTTGGGACTTTTAAACCATTGGCCCTACCTACCACTTTTTCACTCTCCTTCATCTCACTTGTCCACCTAATCCAATTTATATTCCACGATATGCCATGATAATCACCCCCTTTGACATAGTCTGAACTTCCTAACCCCTCTCTCCACTGTACTTACTTGGCCAAACCTCAATCACAGTAAAGCTTAACTTCACCTGACCCTAAGAAGCAGACCATCTGAATGGCCACAGGTTGATTTATGACCACAGTTATCAAGTGGCCCTTCATACCGTTATTTCTCCCATTTAGAAAAGCAAACAAAATAATTCTAGTCACACCATTTCCCTGTCCAACTACTACTACATTTCCTTTTTTTTCAACTACAGCATTCAACACTTCTATTGATTTTTAAAATTATTTCTACTATTCTTTCTAGTTGTTTTTCTCTGCATACTTAATATTACTTTGTTGCTTCATAGATGCTGTAACCATCTCTCTGAATACAGGCATGCTTTGTTTTATTGCACTTCACTTTACTATGCTTCATAGATACTGCATTTTTTTTTTTAAATTGAAAGTTTGTGGCAACTCTACATCAAGCAAGACTATTGGTGCCATTCTTCCAACAGCATGTGCTCACTGTATGTGTCTGTGTCACAGTTTGGTAATTCTGGCAATACTTCAAACTTTCTCATTATTCTTTCATCTGTTATAGTGATTTGTGATCAGTGCTCTCTCATATTGCCATTGTAATTGTACTGGGGCACCACAAACCACGCCCTCATTAACACAGTGAACTTAATTGATAAATGTGTATTCTTACTGCTCCACCAACCTGCTGTTCCCTCCATCCCTCTCCCTCTCCTTGGGCCTTCCTATTCTCTAGGACAGTGGTTCCCAACCTTTTTGGCACCAGGGACCAGTTTCACGGAAGACAATTTTTTCCACAGACCGGGATAGGGGGAAGGTGGAGTTCAGGTGGTGATGCAAGCGATGGAGAGTGGCTGTAAATACAGATGAAGCTTCACTTGCTCACATGCCTGCCACTTACCACCTGCTGTGTGGCCCAGTTCCTAACAGGCCATGGACTAGTACCATTTCACAGCCTGGGGGTTGGGGACCACAACTCCAGGACACAAGCAATACTGAAATTAAGCCGATCAGTAATCTTACAATGGCCCTTAAGTGTTCAAGAGAAAGGAAGAGTTGCATATCTCTCACTTTAAATCAAAAGCTAGAAATAATTAAGTTTTGTGAAGAAGGTATATTGAAAGCTAAGATAGGCCAAAAGCTAAGCCTCTTGCACCAAGCAGTTAGCCAAGTTGTGAATGCAAAGGAAAAGTTCTTGAAGGAAATTAAAAGTGCTACCCCAGTGAACACACAAATGATAAGAAAGCAAAACAGCCTTATTGCTAATATGGAGAAAGTTTTAGTGGTCTGGATAGAAGATCAAACCAATCATATTTCCCTAAGCCACACCCTAATGCAGAGCAAGGCCCTAACTCTCTTCAATTCTATGGAGGCACACAGGTAAGGAAGCTGCAAAAGAAAAATTTAAAGCTAGCAGAGGTTCGTTTATGAAGCTGAAGGAAAGAAGCCATCTCTACAACATAAAAGTGCAAGGTGAAACAGCAAGTACTAATGTAGAAGCTGCAGCAAGTTATCCAGAAGACCTAGCTAAGATCATTGATGAAGGTGGCTACACTAAACAGATTTTCACCATAGATCAAACAGTCTTATACTGGAAGAAGATGCCATCAAGGATTTTAATAGCTAAGAAGAGAAGTCAATCCGTGGCTTCAAAGCTTCAAAAGACAGGCTGACTCTCTTGCTCAGCGCCAATGCAGCTGGTGACTTTAAGCAGAAGCCAATGCTCACTGACCATTCCAAAAATCTTAGGGCCCCTAAGAATTATGCTAAGTCTACTCTGCCTGTGTTCTACAAACAGAACAACAAAGCCTAGATGACAGCACATCTATTTATAGCATGATTTACTATTTTAAGCCCACTGTTGCGACTTACTGCTCAGAAAAAAAAAGATTCCTTTCAAAATATTACTGTTCACTGACAATGCAGCTGACAACCCAAGAGCTTTGATGGAGATATACAAGGGGATTAATGTTGTTTTCAGGTCTGCTAACACAACCACCATTCTGTAGCCCATAGGTCAAGGAGTCATTTCAATTTTTGTGTCTTATCATTTAAGAAATACATTTTTTTAAGGCCATAGCTGACATAGATAGTGATTCCTCTGATGGGTCTGGGCAAAGTAAATTATTAAAAATGTTCTGGAAAGGATTCATCATTTAGATGCCATTAAGAACATTCGTGATTCATGTAAGGAGGTGAAAATATCAACATTAACAGAAATTTGGAAGACACTGATTACAACTCTCATGGATAACAGGAGGCATTCAAAATGTCAATGAAGGAAATCACTACAGATGTGGTGGAAACTGCAAAAGAACTAGAAGTGGAGGCTGAAGACATGACTGAATTGCTGCAATCTCATGATAAAGCTTACACAGATGAGGAGTTGCTTCTTAGGATGAACAAAGAAAGTAATTTCTTGAGATAGAATCTATTCCTGGTGAAGATGCTGTAAACATTGCTGAAATGACAACAAAGGATTTAGAATATTCCATAAACTTAGTTGATAAAATAGTGACAGGGTTTGAGAGGGCATTGTCTCTAATTTTGAAAGAAGTTCTACTCTGGGAAAATGCTATCAAACAGCATCACATGCTACAGAGAAATCTTTTGTGAAAGGAAGAGTCAATCAATGAGGCAAATTCCATTGTTGTCTTATTTTAAGAGATTATCAAAGCCACCTCAACCTTCAGCAACCACCATCCTAATCAGTCAGCAGCAATCAACATCAATTCAAGCACCTCTACCAGCAAAGTGATAATGATCATCTGAGCCTTCAGAAAGTCATAAACATTTTTTAGCAATAAAGTGTTTTTTAAATTAAGTTATGTACATTTTTAGACATAATGCTATTGCATATTTAAAAGACTACAGTCTAGTGTAAAAAATTACTTTTATATGCACTGGGAAACCAAAAAATTTGTGTGACTCACTTTATGCAATATTTGCTTTATTGTGGTCGTCTGGAACAGAACTTGCAGTATCTCCTAGGTGTGCCTGTGTCTTAATATAGGTTTGGGTTTTTAAAAATTTTCTTCTGTTCCCTACATTTGCTTTGTTTCAGCCATATTCATTTCATCTGTTTGCTTTGTTCTCTTTTTTGTTAGATGCGTTCCTCCAATATCTGGTAGTACTTGCCTCTCCATGGTTGTTGAGAATGAAGCGCTAGAAAACTGCCTGGAAGCTCTATGAAGAACAGCATGGTTATGGACAGGTGGGCCTCTCCAGAGAGGCAGAAATTTCATTCTAGAATCACAAATGTCAATGTTCTTAGATTCTTTACCATGGGTTGATCATTTTGCCCAGAGAGTGAGCCTCCTATCTACTGCCTGGATAGCATAAACCTGGTGCTAATGTTCAACCTGGATACAGGGACTATGGATTTCCAATTCAACATGCAGATAACACTGTGCCCTCCCATTTTCAGTATAGCCCTGGCTCTAGGCTGACTATGTCCCTAAACCAGAGACTTTGGTTGTTTCTCCAGAGAAAAAATACTCCTGCTGCTTTTGCCAGGGGAAGAGAGAAGCATTTCCCTGGTTGCAGGAACTTACAAAAGAGAGCTGGGCTTCTGACTGCTCCTTATAAAGATTCAAACTTTAGATATAGCACATAACACGTTTTATATTCCATTTATTAAAATTCTCTGACACTTTCATTTCCATATTATAAGCTTTACGCCTTTCAAGCCTATTTTTTTTTTCTACCTAGTGGAATTCCAATGGTTTGCTTTAATACTCTAGGCCCTTCGAACTGCTGGGGAAAGGAAGTCCATCAAGATAAAAGAAAACATCCCTTCTTTTAGAGCAGCAGGAAAGTACTAATCTATGTCACAGAACAGTCTTTGCAAAAGTTATTTCCAACAATGGATCCTTGTCTATAATCCAGACATGAAAATGTGTTGTTATGTCCTATGAAAACAAGTATAACCTCTAAAAAGTCTGTAATTCTATTTGGTTTCCTTAATAATCTGTTATCCTATTAAGAATATTTAAACAGACATCTCTGTTTTCTGTAAAACATAAATAATTGTTAAGCCAAAAGAGTAGAACTGGCACTTCTCTCTTCTCCCATATGTTTATAGATCTGAAACTAAACAAAACAAAACTACCACTGTCAGATTTCCCATTTTAAAACAAAATTTTTTTTAGAATTTAATATCTTTCGAAATTAATATACTTGTTTCTCTTTTCAGACCCACACTGTACCCCAGTTTTCTGCAGTATCTGATACGTTTGCTTCTAGAAACTTTCTCAGGTTCTACTTCTTGTTGAAATTAGGAGTCAGCTTTTTCCTTTCTTAAATCATTTACTACTTGTCCATTCTTGTTATATCTTCCAAACTTTTATTGATGTATCTCATATGCTTTATTCTTGTGAGTTTATTATACCTTCACTATCATTACAATGGAGTACAGATATATGTAAGGGTTAAATCTGCCATATCTAACCAGAAATAACTAGGTCATTTTAAATGTTTATTTTTATATCATGAGCATATAATTTTTATGATGAAAAATTACTGGATTAAACCTGAGCCACAGACATTTAGGTAATGTGGGCATGAAATAGATAGCAAAGAGTAGAAAATTACATCTCACCATTTGTCTCTAGACTCTAGCAGTAAGTCCTTAAAGGGTGACCTCTCTGCTTTCTCACATTTCAGTCTGTTCCATTAGCTGTCATTTCCTGAACTATCTTTCAATTCCAAGGGCTATTTCTAGCTATTATCAGCCAATTTACAATTACTTTTGATGAGCAAATGGTCAGCACACCAAGTCAAACTATTTATTTTGGTTCCTCTAAAATATCTTTGTTTCTCTGCAAACCAGAATCCTACAATAAATAATGGGATGAATCTTTTTTTCTTAGAACTAAATAGTCAGCCAAGTGTTATCACTTTCAAAACAGTCATCTTGAGATCTTCTTCACTTATGTCAATAATACTTAAATTGCTCAAAACTGTGTTAAAATTTCTCTTTTGGAATTACCTTCAGAGACAATTTATGTGACATGTAAGAAAACCAGTCTCATTATTTCCTAACCATATTTTGTGAATAACAAATAATTAGGATAATTTCATCATACTAGTGAAGATGATTGCAAATGGCTGTTGGCTGCTTACAAAACTCAAATACACCCTACCTATGTTATTCCACCATTAAAAAGGTTCAGAAATGTGCTATAGGGCGGGCATAGTGGTTCACGCCTGTAATCCTAACACACTAGGAGGCTGAGGCAGGAAGATGACTTGAGGTCAGGAATTTGAGACCAGCCTGAACAAGAGACTCTGTCTCTATAAAAAATAGAAAAATTAGCCAGGTGTGGTGGCAGTGCCTGTGGTCCCAGCTACTCAGGAAGCTAAGGCAAGAGGATCACTCAAGCCCAGGAGTTTGAGGTTGCAGTGAGCTATAATGATGTCACTGTACTCTAGCCGGGGTGACAGAGCAAGACTCTGCCTAAAAAAAAAAAAAAGGAAAAAGAGAAAAAGATAAGAAAAGCTATAGACTTTAATAGTAAAAACCCACCAAAGATCTAACATTGGTTTGAGCAATAGAGTTTTTATTGTAATAAATGCCACACCCTCACAGAGTAACAACTTTAAACGGATAACTCACTTGGCTATATACAACCTTCAAAAGTCTTGTTAAATTAAAAAGCTTCATAATCTCATAATCACTCATAAAACTGGCTTAAATAAGCAATGAATGGAAAGAAAACTAATCAAAATCTTGACACTATGACACACCCTGAGTTAGTTCATATATTTTAAGAGCTAGTAATCACATCAAAACTACAAACATAAAAGTTAGATATGCTTTGCTCTCCCATTCTCTCAGATTTTATAAAATTATCTCTAGGAGTGAATTTTCTTGTGGAAAATTACTGAACTTTTTGCATCTAAAAATATGCAAAAGAAGAAGGAAAAGGGGAAAGTATCATATATATCGATTGTGAATGTCTATACTCCAGACATAGAGGATTATCTAAAGCCTTTGGATGTGACACCTCTTTGCACAATTATCTGATGAATCATTGTATTCCTCTCAATATAAATTCAGCCAACAACTCAGCAAAAGGAAAAACAGTGTTTTCATTGCCTCTCTTCAGCCAGAAATTTCAAATTATGTTTTTATAATAGAGAAATTAATGCAAAATGGTAAGGCTTCTTCTTGTTCAGCTACTAGGGAAGAAGAGATTCTGCAACAATCTCTATGCAAGCATCCAGCTGAAAAAGACCCAAGATATATCTACATGACTGACATATTCCTCCCATGGCTCTCTTGAGTTTCTGCTCTAATTTTAGATTTCAGTATCAAATGAATTAGGCATTTGGGGGAATATTTTAATAAAAATTAGGATTGTCCTTGCCTATTAAGTAAAGAGAATGAAGAAGAAAGAACCTATGAATATTCTATGCAGATGTACCAAGAAGTACAAAGCTATAAGAGTTAACAGGGACTCCATAAATATTTTAAAAATTGCAATGAAATGAAATTAAATGGAAGTCCTGATATTGCACAGGACTAAAGGGATACTTCTCAAAATGCTTGCAAATCATCTAGGGTATTTCTTATCTGCAGATTACTAGGCTATGAGAAATAGTATCACAGCTGTGAAAGTCTTGGATGATGACCAGCAATCCAAAATAGCAAGTAAAACAAATGTCGTGATAGAGGTTGGAGACTAAGAAAACTGGGTATTCAAAATTTAAGGACAGATAACCAAAGTATGTGGGAAGAACATCAAAAACACACAAAAAAGGTATCTGTAATTTTTAAAAAGAGCACATAACTAAACATGGGAAGGGTTAAGAAAGATGTGTTGGGGAGTCTCACTTTCCCTCCAAAACTCCTTATTTTCACATAGAGAAATTGGCACTGCATAACTTAACCTCCCCATGGACAGGGACTGAGTTACCTATGGACAGTGGTCCACATTTCTGAACTGGGTGCCATTCATCTTTAAAAAGTTTGTAAATATTGAGGACTTTCTTTTCTCTCCCTCTCTGCTCTAGACCAATGTGAATACAGAGATTGTGAGAAACCGTGTCTGCCCTACACAAGCAAATTGTCCCTAAATACCAAAGTCTAGACTACATAGGAGGAATAGGGACAGTGAACACTAACAGGCTCACAGGGCCTTCATACTAAGGCACAATGTTTTTCAACAGTTTATCAGTAAAAACAGAGAATTATGCATTTTCCAGCTTCCTGTCTATCTCTTGGTGCTTTCAAACTTAGGCAAGTCCTGGGAACAAAGTCCTGAGAACAAAGCATAGTTAAGCAATAGTAGAAATGAGAGGACACAAAAGATGTCCTTTTGATATTTGTTGAGCATGAGGAAACAACAGAATATTCCATCATAAAAACCCTATAAATCAAGGACTATTGTACTGCGGGAGTAATTTGAACCCAGTGGGAAAAGAATCATAGGCAGGTAAAAAACTGCATTAGTTTTGTTTTGTTTTGTTTTTCCCTTAAAGAAATGTAAAACAATGAATTGCCTAATTTTAAATTTAGACATTAAATTTTAAACTCTGTTTTTCACTAATAAAGTAAACATGTTGGATTAAATGATTGTTAAGGTCCTGTCCAACTCTAAAATTTTGACATGGATTTATGTTAACTCATTCAAAGACACATTTATAAGACATACTCCAAGATGGAGGACCATAGACACCACCAGCCAGAGCATCTTCATAGCTCACTGCAACCGCAAACTCCTGGGCTCAAGTGATCCTCCTGTCTCTGCCTACTGAGTAGCTGGGACTACAGGTGCATGCCACCACACCCGGCTAATTTTTCTATATTTTGGAGAGACAGGGTTTCACTCTTGCTCAGGCTGGTCTCAAACTCCTAGCCTCACGTGACCCTCCAACCTTGGCCTCCCAAAGTGCTAGGATTACAGGCATGAGCCACTGCACCTAGCCCATATTTCATTATCAATGGAAAAGGGTAATACTAGATTGCCAAGGATTTTATATTATAGCAACAAGATGGCCAATGAACATGAAAGGACTCTTCAAGATGACAGTCCTATTAAAAATAATCTAACTGTAATGGTGTTGGAAAACTGGATATCCACATGCAGAATAAAATTGGACTCATCTCAGAACATATACAAAAATCAACACAAAATGGATTAAATACTTAAACATAAGACCTGAAAATGTAAAACTGCTAGAAGAAAACATAGGGTAAAATCTTCTTGACATTGGTCTGGACAATGATTTTTTATATATAACTCTCAAATCACAGGAAAAAAAAGCAAAAATGAACAAACGGGATTGCATCAAACTAGAAATCATCTGCACAGCAAAGGAAAAATCAACAGAGTAAAGAGATAACCTACCAAATGGTAGAAAATATTTCTAAAACATACTTCTGATTAAAGGGTTAATATCCAAAATATATAAGGAACTCAGTAGCAAGAAAACAAATAACCAGATTAAAAAAAATAGACAAAGGACCCAAATATACATTTTTCCAAAGAAGACATAAATGTACAACAGGTAAATGAAAAAATGCTCAAAATCATTAAATAAAACCCCAAGGAGATGTTCACACCTGTTAGAATGGCTATTATAAAAAAGACAAAAGATAACAAATGTTGATGAGGAGGTGGAGAAAAAGGAATTCTTGTATATTGTTCGTAGGAATGCAAATTAATACAGCCATTATGGAAAACAGCATGTAGGTTCCTCAAACAATTAAAAAGAGAACTACCATATGATCCAGCAATCCTATTTCTAGGTATATATCCAAAGAAAATGAAATCAGAATATCAAAGAGGAATCCACTCTCCCATGTTTATTGCAGCATTATTCACAAAAGCCAAGTTATAGGATCAAACTTGATGTCCATGGAGGGATGAATGCATAAAGAAAACGTATTTGTACACAAAAGAATACTATTCGGCCTTGAAGAAGGAAATCTTGTCATCTGCAACAACATGGATGACCTAGAGGACATTATGTTGGGTGAAATAAACCAGGCATAGGAAAGACAAATAATGCATGATCTCACTTACATGTGGAATCTAAGAAAAGCTGAACTCACAGAAGACAGTAGAATATCGGTTGCCAGGAGCTGAGGGAGGTGGGGATGGGGAATGGGGGAAGTTGGTTAAAAGGTATAAAATTTAGACTGTAGGAATAAGTTCTAGAGATTGTATATCTTGGCAACTATAGTTAGTGATGTATTATATTCTTGAAAATTGTGAGATTTTCTCACCATAAAAACAAGTATGTGAGGTGATGGATATGTTAATTAGCTTGATTTAGCCATTTCACAATGTATACATATATCAAAACATCATGTTGTATACTGTAAATATATGTAATTTTTTCAATTATATCTTAATAAAGCTGGGTAGAAAGGCAACAAAAAAAAATAACCTACCTACAGTAAGGAGAAAGGATTAGCAAAGGAGATTCATGATACAAATGTTTCTATTAATTTATATTTGAGAGTTTCTCTTGGAATTGATTTCTACTTTTATTCCACTGTGGTCTGAGAAGATACATGGTATAATTTCAATTTTTCTGAATTTGCTGAACTTGCTTTGTGGCCTAGGATTTCAATCTTAGAAAATGTCCCATGTGCTGATGAGAAGAATGCATATTCTACAGTTTTCAGGTAGAGTGTTCTGCACATGTCTGTTAGGTCCATTTGTTGTAGAGTTCCATTTAAGTGCAATATTCTTTGTTGATTTTCTGCTTCAATGATCTGTCCAGTTCTGTCAGTGGTGTGTTGAAGTCCCCGAAAATTATTATGCTCTGTTTATTTCTTTGTTTAGCTCTAGTAGAATCTGCTTTATGAATTTGGGAGCTCCTGTGTTAGGTGCATATATATTTATGATTGTTATGTCTTCTTGCTGAATTGCCCCCTTTAACATTATATAATGTCAATCTCTGTCCTCTTTACTATTGTTGATTTAAAGCCAATTTTATCTGACATGAGAATGGCTACACCAGCTCACATTTGCTTGGAGTATTTTTTCCCACCACTTTACCTTGAGTCTGTGCTCATCCTTGCAAGTTAGATGAGTTTCCTGGATACATACACTTGGGCAATGATTTTTCATCCATTCATCCAGTCTATGCCTTTTAATTGGAGCATTAAGACCGCTCACATTCAGTATTAGTATTGATATGCGTGGTACTGTTCTGTTTTTCATGTTGAATGATATCTTTTTGTTTTGTTTTCCCACTGTGTTATTGTTTTATAAGAGCTGTGAGCTTTAATTTGGGGGTGTTTTTACACTTGTGGGTATCTACTGTGCTGTTCCACGTATAGTGCACTACTGAGCACTTCCTGTAAGGCAGGTCTAGTAGTGACAAATTCCCTTAATGTTGGCTTGTCTGAAAATGGCTTTATTTCTCAATTATTTATGAAACTTAGTCTTGCAGGATACAAAATTCTTGGCTGGCTATTGTTCTATTTAAGATGATTAAAAATAGGGCCCCAATCCCTTCTGGCTTGCAAGGTCTCTGCTGAGAAGTCTGCTGTTAGCCTAATGGGTTTTCCTATGTAGGTTACTTGTTGCTTTTGTCTTGAAGCCTGTAAATTTTCTTCTTCATTTTGACCTTGGCCAAGTTGATGACTATGTGTCCTGGAAATGTCCTATTTGCTATGAATCCTTCCAGTGTTTGATGACCATCTTGTATCTGGATATCTGAATCTCTGGCAATACCAGGGAAGTTTTCCTCAATAAGTCCCTTCAACAGGTTTTCCATGCTTTTTCTTATTCTTCCTCAGGGATACCTATAATCCGTATATTGGTTCACTTTACACACTCCCATATCTCTCTGAGTGATTATTCATTCTACTTTATTCTTTTTTCTGCATTTTTGACTGACTAGGTAAGTTCAAAGCTTTGTCTTTAAGTTCTGAGATTCGTCTGCTTGGTCTAACCTATTATTGAGGCTTTCTGATGTATTTTGAAGTTCTCTATTTCTTTTAAGTTCTGTTATATCCTTGTGTTGTCTTGCTCTTTTTATTTCAGGATATTATGGGCGTACAAACATGTTGGTTACATGTTATGACTTTGCCACACCCAAGCCATGATTTGAGGTGTGCCTTCCCCCCTACAATGCTCACTGCATCCATTAGTTGTGAGTTTACCCACCCCCAACCCCTAAAAAGAATATTACTACCGTGTGAGCACCTTTGTATTGATCAGTTAGTGCCAATTTGATGGCGAGTACATGTGATGTTTATTCTTCCATTTTTGTGATACCTCTCTTTGGAGGATGGACTCAAGCTCTATCCAGGAAAATATAAGAGGTGCTAGATCACTATCATTTTTTGTAATTGAGTAGGATTCCATTGTATACATACACCATATTTTATTAATACACTCATGGATTGATGGGCACTTGGGTTGTTTCCACATCTTTGCAATAGTGAATTGTGCTGCAATAAACATTCGAGTGTAGATGTCTTTATTACAGAATGTCTCTTGTTCCTTTAGGTAGATGCCTAATAGTGCTATTGCTGGATCAAATGGCATTTCTATTTTTAGTTCTTTGAGGTATCCCCAAATTCTTTTCCACAGAGGTTGTACTAATTTGCAGTTCCACCAGCAGTGTAAGAGTGTTCCTATCTCTCCACATCCT
>VBSM01002217.1:48371390-48386068 GCA_008086735.1 Cheirogaleus medius
GTGTGATTACATCCTCAGTGACTCTGTCTCTCTGTTCGGTGGGACTACGGGAGAACCGGCTCTTGGGACTGTGAGTATGATGGGTTACCACTCCCATGGTTATGTTACATTATATGGAAAAAGGGATTTTGCAGGTGTAATTAAGGTCCCTTATAAGCTGACTTTGAATTCATGAAAAGGGAGATAATCTTGAATGAGCCTAACTTAATCAGGTGAGCTCTTAAACTAGTCAGAAGCAGCAGCAAAAGCTGTCCTGCTAACCCAGAAATAGGCAGTCGCCATATTATAAACTGCCTATGGAAGGGGCCACGGGGCAAAACCTGAGGGTGACCTCTAAGAGCTGAAAGGTTTCCAGTCAACAACTACAAGGAATGCTGAAGGCTGCCAACAATCTGAATGCATTTGAAAGACAGTATCTTCACCTCCCCAGCCAACACCTTCATTCCACCCTGAGCAGAGGACCCAGCTAATTTGAAAACAGACTCCTGACCCACAAAGACTGTGAGATAATAAATTTGTGTTCTCCTTAGCCATGAACTTTGTGGTAGTTTGTTACATAGCAAAAGAAAACTAACCCTGAGAAAAATTGTAATTTTCTCTTTACCACATCATCTGCAACAGGTATTTAATAAGCCTGGATGAATGGGAAAGTAGTAAAGCCACTTACCGATATGTGAAAATCTGGAAGACCTGCAGTGGGAGGCATGGGGGTGGGGAGGGCAGGGGCACAGCTTAAGCTGATGACTTTAACAATGAATATGCTGATCTTGAAGTGATAACTGAAAACCTGATCCACTGAGAAGTATGCAAAAGGAACTGGAGGTGTGGGGAGAAAATTCATGATAGAAGTCAGGCTTAGGAAATATCTAAAGAAATAGAGTTGAGCTATAATGGTGAGTGGGAGAGTAAAAAGGACACTGACTCTGGCTTGAATATGCCCACATTTAGAGAAGGAAGAAGTACTATAAAGAAATAAGATAAAAAGGAAGAATTAGTATTAAGAGTTTTGATGGCCAGGCACAGTGGCTCCTACCTATAATCCCAGCACTCTGGGAAGCCAAGGGGGAGGATTGCTTGAGGCCAGGAGCTTGAGACCAGCCTGAACAACAAAGCAAGACCCCTTCTCTACAAAAATTTTAAAAATTAGCTGCTCATGGTGGCGTGTGCCTGTAGTCCCAGCTACTTATGAAGTGGGAGGATTGCTTGAGTCCAGGAGTTTGAAGCTGTAGTGAGCTATGATCATACCACTGCACTCCAGCCTGGCCAACAGAATGGGACTGTCTCTCTAAAAAATAAAAAAAAAATTAAAGAGTATTAAGGATGAGAGAATCAACCTTTTCAAGTACTTACAATGAATCCCAAAACAAAGGTCATTAAATCTGAAGACTAGTTATGTTACTGGTAACATGGGTGAGGGCATATTCAGTAGAATAAGGCTGGCAGAAACAAGATAACAAGAAAAAGAAAAGGGGTTCATTTTTTCTTTTTTTAAAAAATAGGCAATAAAGACCCAATATGTAATCACCACTGATCATTCTGAACACATACACACACACACACAAAGAATGGAAAACATTTCAACTATAATTCTATTATCTGTTCCAGTCCTTGAAATCTGCAATATTTGGAAAGATGTAGAAACAAAATCAAGTTTAGATTATAGCCACCCAACAGGAAATTATTAAATATTTTCTAATTTAAAATTCCTTCTCATAACTTGATTATGGCTACCATCCTTTGCAGATTCATAATATTGGAAAAATATGGAGCTTGTCAGATAAAGAAATGTATTATGCTTTTATCTAAAAGACATTATAAAAAATAAAAATTTAGATTTAAAAATATATACATATTAGGCAATTAGTATGCAGAATAAGAAAGATGAATGTTTCTGTTTATGTGACTTTTTTTAGAGGATGCTTACAAATGACAGCTCCAGTCTAAGTTTTCATCAGGGATTTTGCAGTTTATAAGGCAATAAACACGTCTGATAACCATAGGCCAATACATTCTAATTTACATTATATGTTAAAAATCTGATAGAATGAACTAATTTTTAATAATTTTTAAACCTAAGTCAAAATAAGCCAATTATTCATGGAACTTGTTCCTCCATAGTCTATACTGTCTCCCAGAGAATGAATGGAATATACTTCTCTAGCCCTCAGGGACATGAGAATGCTCAAAGACATAACTGCCAGGAACCGAGCTATATACTACGGACACAAAAAGAAATACAAGATGTTATCTGATTTCCCAACACTTATGGTCAAGCTGCTCACAACTCCTGAACATTTCCATGCCAGCTGAGATATGTCATAATGTCCATGAGTGCAAAAAATTGCTTATGGGATACAAGTTCAGAGTCAACCCATTATTTTTGGTTTTCCAAGCTGTCGAAAAGGCATTTAAGACTTCTCTGAATATTGGCCACTGAAAGATTTAAAGAGATAGTATATATGATTTCCTTATCACATAAAATTAAAGTGATATATTTTATGAACAATTCCCAAGAGAGAGACAGTGTGTGCATGCAGGGTGTGGAGGGCAGGGATAACTAACCAAAAGCTTCTTGTGAAGGGAAAGACAGTACGGAAATATCAAACCATCATTCTTCATTGACCATGACTGGGTTTAAAGGTTAACACACAGATACAGTCATGAAATAAGCTCTTATCCATGGGCAGAAAAGGATAAAAGATATCAAGGCAGACCTAATGGAAATTAGGTAGCAGGCAATCCTAATGGAAAATGGACAGCCAGCTACTTAATGAAAATTAGATGGCAGGGTGAAAAAAATCAATACATAGCCTCTCACCTTCCTCTCCCTTTTCTTTTTTTCATATGTGAATCTAGGCTTTAGGTTTTCATTTTTTCTTCCAGAATAAATGGAGATCACTTGGTAAAATACACAGGATAGGTCCAATAAAGAATAAAAAAATTACACTCTTATCAGCTTCAGTTTTCAAAAAAACTACCATAACATTGTAGCTACATATTTCCAAATTTCAAAAACATCTCAAACTCTCTGTAAAATTGAGTTATAAAGAATGCTTCTACCCTTTCTTTGATCCACTAACTCCATTACTTAGAATTTTTCTTGAGGAAAGAATCCCAAAAAAGAGAGGCTCTACTACACAAATACGTTCCTAACAGCACCATTTATAAAGCCCAAGACTGAAAATAACATAAATGTCCAATAAAACATGAATTCTTTTACAAATCATGGAACACTGGCAAATAAGATCATATATAGCCATAACTGAATGTAATATATGTAATATATGAAAATATTTATGACAAATGTTAAATGGAAAGGGCAGAATACAAATTCTAGCTGCGTATGATCACAATGATATAAAATACCTGCATCCTCATGGGGAAAGGAAAGGAAAGAAATGAAGGAGGAAACACCAGTTCTTTTCTTTAGATGGTAAGACAGTAAAGGAGGCTCTTTTTCTCAATTGTTATCATAAATTGCAAATTTTAAACAATACCAAAAAATGAGTGAATAAATCAGGAGAGTTTTCCATTTTATCCTAATTAACTAATTTCTCATAGCTTGGGTGGGAAGAAAGGAAAAGAGAGAACAGTTATTTAAAAAAAGGAACAAAGCATGCACTCAATTTATCCACAAGTTTTATATCCAAGAAGGGGAGACATATATTGTCTATTCTAGTGAAGTGCTAAAGTAAGGAAACTTCCTCATACCTTCGGTCTGTGTTGTTTATATAGGTGATTGTACTGTTAAGTATTATTAATGCATTATAAGCTTAATAAATTACAATAAATGTGATGAAATGGATTACTATATTAAAACTAGAATTGTGAAAAACATTTTACATCTTTATTCCTGTTAGTGTCTTTCCTCAGCCCTAATTAGAATGCTGCAACAGAAGAATGGTATTATTAATTTTTCCCATGAAAAGAATTTCTGAATTCACTCTTGAGGATTTCTGAACTTTGAGAAGGGCAATAAGTCTTGCATCAATTATAATTTTGGGTTCTTTTCATTCTTTAGTGAAGGTTTTTAGCAATTTCCA
This sequence comes from Cheirogaleus medius, assembly GCA_008086735.1. Taxonomy (NCBI): domain Eukaryota; kingdom Metazoa; phylum Chordata; class Mammalia; order Primates; family Cheirogaleidae; genus Cheirogaleus; species Cheirogaleus medius. The sequence goes on from VBSM01002217.1 coordinate 48,375,434, forward strand.
AAAAAAAGAGATTATATTCAAAATGCCCATGCAAGAATTATTTCCAAATGTGTAAGAAGCATAAAACTAAACGTGCTACTTTTCATTTGCATTCATATTTAACTTTGATAGTCAGAAACTTAAAAGCTTTCTGCAAAAATAAATATTATGTGATGATTATATTTAAGTATCATCTACTTGACATTCTTCTAAAAAAGACTAAGAACATGTGGAGATCAAACAGATCCATATTTTTCCAAACTTCATGTTTTATAGTTAAAATAGAACAAGCAGCTTAATTCTTAGTTTATAGAGCCCAGAGGATAGCATTCTAGTTACTAATTTGGTAGCAGCACTTTCTGACATAACTACAGTCTCCCTTCGTATCTGCAAGAGATTGGTTCCAGGACCCTGTGCAGATATCAAAACCACGAATACTCAAGTTCGTTATATAAAATGGCATAGTGTTTGTATATATCCTATGCATATCCTTCCATGTACTTTAAATCTCTAGATTACATATAATACATAATACAATGTAAATGCCATAGTTGTAATACTGCATTGTTTAGGGAATAATGACCAGGAAAAAAGTCTGTACATACATGTTTAGTACAGATACAACCATCTGTTTTATGGGTTTTTTTGTTTTTTAGTATTTTGTTTTTGTTTTTCAATAATTTTGATCTGTGGTTGGTTGAATCCAAGGATGTGGAACCCACAGATACAGAGGGCTGACTGTACATATAATATATATATCTGTGGACAGCCGACTGTGTACCTAGAACCAGGCTATTAGCTTGGTGCAAAAGTAATTGAGGTTTTGGACCATGAATTTTAAATCATTATAACTAGGCTCAAACATCTTTATTAATCAAAATAGGACCTATTACAATCAACACATTTTTTCCAACAATAAATAAGTTTGTTTATTCCTGTAGCGTAAAAATCTGTGCTCCAGAATTCCACGAACTCCTGGAAAACATTTTCTTCATCCTACTGATTGTAGAAGCATATTCACTGCAAAAAGTTGTCGAGATGCTTGAAGAAGTGGTAGTCAGTTGGTAAGAGGTCAGGTGAATATGGCGGATGAGGCAAAACTTCATAGCCCAATTCGTTCAACTTTGGAAGCGTTGGTTGTGCAACATGCAGTTAGGCATTGTCATAGAAAAGAATTAGGCCCTCTGTGTTGACCAATGCTGACTGCAGGCATTGCGGTTTTCGGTGCATCTCATGGATTTAGTGAGCATACTTCTCAGATGTAATGGTTTTGCCAGGATTCAGAATGCCGTAGTAGATCAGACCAGCAGCAGACCACCAAATAGTGACCGTGACCATTTTTTGGTCAAGTTTGGCTTTGAGAAGTGCTTTGAGCTTCTTCTAGATCCAACTGGTTGTTACCGGTTGTTGTACATAATCCACTTTTCGGCTCATGTCACTATCCGATCAATGGTTTGTTGTTGCATATAAGAAGGGAAGATGATACTTTAAAATGACGATTTTTTTTTTTTATTTTCGGCCAGCTCATGAGGCACCCATTTATCCAGCTTTTTCATCTTTCTAGTTTGCTTCAAATGCCGAACTGTAGAATGGTCAACATTGAGTTCTTTGGCAACTTCTCGTGTTGTTGTAAGAAGCTCAGCTTTGATGGTTGCTCTCAATTGGTCGTTGTCAACTTTCGATGGCCAGCCACTGCGCTCCTCATCTTCAAGACTCTCGTCTCCTTTGCAAAACTTCTTAAACCACCACTGCACTGTACATCGTTAGCAGTTACTGGGCCAAATGTGCTGTTGATGTTGTGAGTTGTCTCTGCTGCTTTATGACCCATTTTGAACTCAGATAAGAAAATAAATCGCTCGAATTTGCTTTTTGTCTAACATCATATCCATAGTCTAAAATAAACAAGTAATGTCATTAGCAAAAAAAGATAAAGCAAGAAATATGCATTAATGATATATAACATAACCACATTTATTTAAGAATGTATTCTACTACGAAATGGCAAATGTCAACGCTTAAATCGTAATTACTTTTGCACCAACCTAAATACATTGTGCTGGAAACCAGCTAACTGCTGGTTAGGACAACTCAGCAATCTTACCCTCTTACTCTGGTAATCCTACGCCTCCCCTTCCTTTGGGAAATAGCCCCAATATTCCATGAACGGACTGCTAAATATGGGATAAGCTGCTGCCTGTAGCAACTGACCCAACAACTGGACATGTGACCCAAGAAATGCCACCAACTCTTTTCTCTTGGATTTTTATATATTCTTAAATGAGAAAAGTTTTCTTTGCTACATCATTTGCTGGCTGGAATAAGATAAGTCTCAGCCTTTCTCCTTCTCAGCAAGAAGAAAAAGTGTATTAAAAGAGAATGAGGCCAAAACAAACACAAGTAGGATCAAGAAATAAAGAGAAAGAGCCTAGATGTAACTGAGGCCCTGTATGCAGGCATGCCTGAGGCCAATTCCACCTCCATTGTTCTAAATATAATTCATCTAAGTAGAAATAAATAAATTCCCTCTTTTGTTGATATTAGTTAAGTTTCATATACTTGTCACCAGAGTTCTAAAAGAAAAGTGAAATTAGTAAAAGAATTGACTAATCTAGCCTAGAAATGTTTTGCAAAGTGCAACAAGAATTGTATTGTTCCACTAATAGTTTCAATAGTTTGTGTGTGCCTTATGAAAGAGGAAAAAATCCTTTAAATACTGCTAGAATATCATATATTGAATTTACTCAGTGATTTTTAACAGTAAATTATAATTTTTTTCTCAGAAAAAATATTTGGCCAGAGGACAGAGTAGTACATAAAGCAGGAATCAAAAATATGGCAAACCTTTAAAATCATATATGTAAAAGAATAATTTTATGATAAAAATAAGGTAATCAAATAAAGTCTTAAACATGAGTATACTTAGTTTAATTTATCAAATTTACTTACAGGTATGAAAAAAACAAATTGTATACAACAAAACATATTATAAAAATTACTGGAAAATTTTCTGTAGGGGAAAAAAATGGTATGCACCTTTTTCATTAACCCAAATCCTCTTTCTGATCACTTAAGCAAAACATTTTTCTCTCAGTAAAATCCAATTGAAATGCTCTTACTGAACATAAATCTAAATCATCTTATTATAATTAGTCATAGAGAGATTTCTTGACCAATATCACACAGTTTTTTAAGAATCATTTATTTAGCACATATTAATCCGCTACACTGGAGAATTTGTTTGCAAGTTACTGAGAACATATAAATTTCAACGTCATGAAATATCTGATAATCATTCCCTCTGTCCAGCCTATTGAACCCTAGGAAAGCAGAGTTCACATTAAAATGTGATGAGAGGAAGAAGAAACTCAAATGAATTAAACCTCCTTTATACCAATGTTTAAGTCTTTTATGATTCAAAAATCTCTGAGAATTTGATGAAAGCCATAGCTCCACTCTCCTGAAAAATGCACATAACACTTTGATGTTTGTATGCAATTTGTCAATCCTGAAATTCAGCATCCATCCATGGTCAGTCGGTTAGGAAACTGTGCTTTGGACTGTTGAAAACTTCATCTAAGAAAAAAATGTTATGATCACTTGTCTGAAAAAAGCGAATATATTTTTGCATGTTTTATTATATTTCTGAGCCAGATCACTAATAGAAAACACATAACAATAATACAAAAAAATTAACTTATTTAGTATTTTTAAGGCAAAATGGACCGGACAAATTACCCGGAATACAGGAACAGGATATGTGTTGTATTGTCTCCAGTGACCCTCAGCAAACCTTTGGCACATGTGAAGGCTCCTTCTCAGCACCAAGGTTTGCTTTAGGCAAATTTAAAAGTCTGTAACAATAGTTTCCACTCCTCCGTTTACTTACAAAACAACAGGAGTGGATTAAGTTCTCTGAAAGGCTCTGGTAAAAATAATGCTTTTGTGGAAGAGAACTAGGCATTGAGGTGAGAAATACTTGTCCCACACTCTGTCCCCTCCCCCCAAAAAAAACTAGTATGTGGCCTCAACTGTGGCATAATTTTCCCCTCTGGATTATAACCTCTACTGATATTTACAGTGAAATTTTTCTGATTTTTTTCTTTTTTTTTTTTCTTTTTTGAGACATAGTCCCCCTCTGTCACCCTGGAATAGAGTGCAGTGGCATCATCACTTGTGGAAACTGACCTGTTCCACTCCTGCTGGAACATACTTTTACTTTGTGTAGCTTCCTTCTTTACTTTCATTCTTTCCTTTATGTGATAAACTGTTTGTATAAAATTGCTCTGTGTTTGTGATCACTCCATCGGCTCAACTCAGTACCAGTTCTCATTCTTGACACTGGGAACCAGGGGACCAGGGAACATCCACACAGACAGACCTAACATTAGTACACAGACAGGATACCCTGTGTTATTTCTTAAGGCCTTTTCATTAACATAGGGTAATAAATACTAACCTTGGACAACAGATCTTTGTTAAAGTAAAGGGTTCAGTTTGGAGACCTGAACAAGAAAGGACCTAAGAACAAGATGAACTAGTAACTCAATGGGACCATCTCAGAGTCACTGGGGAGTTCAGGGAAAACTGATGGTTTGCAAGGGCTCTCCTGGATATCTAAGTTATATATGTGGACTAAAAAATGAAGAATATATTTTATATTTTTGTAAAAAAAAAAGGAGAGAAACAAAAATGTATATACCTACATGCCAGCATTTGTAAAAAGAATTAAAGGAAAAGCCAGAAATTGGTAAATATGGTTATCTATATGGGAGGAGGAGATAGAAACTCGATGGAGGGAACAGGTATAAATGAAACTGAAACTTCTCTGAGTTTTGAATGTGTATATGCCTCATGTATTTCAAGAACTAAATTAAATTTAAAAAAAAAATGCCAACCCTATTTGAAAACAAACTGAAACAAACTTACATATTAATATATAAAACATTGGTAATATAACTAAACAGAAATAAATATTTAAGGTAACTTCAGAGCATAGTATTTTTTTCCTTTTATTTTTAGTTGACTGTAATAATTATACATATTTATGAGATACAGAGTGACAGTTTGATACATGTATACACTATGTAATGATCAAATCAGGGTAATCAGCATACCCATCACCTCAAACATTTATCATTGTGTTGGGAACATTCAAAATCTTCTCTTCTAGCTTTTTGAAAATATACAATAAATTATTAACTATATTCACCTTACACTTCAGTGCTATAGAGCACTATAACTAATTCCTCCTATTCAGGTGTCATTTTATATCTGTTAACCAACCTTTCCTCTTTTTCCCCTCTCCCCCAACCCTTCCCATCCTCTAATAACTATTATACAATTCTACTCTCCACTTCTATTAGCTCAACTTTTTTAGCTCCCACATATGAATGAACACAGAGCATAGTACTTCCACTGTATTTCCTTAGTGGGAAATATTCTAAGATCCAAAGGAGATGCAAATTAATATTAAACATCATTCAACACTTTTACGATTAGCAGAAAATAATTATGTTACTGTTTTTAGGAAGTATAAATTTTCATATAAGAAAAAAAGACACAATAAATTATAATGTACCTATTGATAATTCCAATTTAAAAATCACTCATAATTTTTAAATTTGTCCACTAAAAGGACCTAGAAGCAATACCCCAATAGCAATAAGCATATCTAGAACCCAGATATCAGTCTCTAGAGCCATTTCCCACTGTTCTAGGAGGGGTGAAGTTACTATTTTGTGTTGTTTGTATTAATATCACTGATGATAGTTGTAATCTTTGTTAGGTATAACCTTAACCACATGACAATGGCTAGGAACACAGAAATACAATTAGAAGCTTTAGGAAAATGACTTTCAAATTTAATTTGCATAAGAATCACTTAGAGACTGTCTGAAATACAGATGCTTAGGCCCCATGCGCCAGCAAGTCTGACTTATTTGGTCTGGAATGGGACCCAGCACTCCTCATTTTTAATAATCATCCCAGCCAATTCCAATGATAGTGACCAGAGAATATACCTTAAGAAACACAGTTTTAAGGGAAACCATAATGGAGATTTTCTAGTTCTATCATTTCTTCTACATTTATCATATATAAGGAAAATTTCAAAGCTGTTGCCTCACAGGAAAAGTGTTCAACCATTTAATTCATTTAAAATGTATGTACATGCATTCCGGAACTGGGGGGAAATAAATAAATAAAAAATAAATAAAATATATATACTTAACTTTGATCAAAAATAAAAACTCAAAGGAGAAACAAAATAAATGCCTCTGCTCTGTCCCACAAATTTCACTAGAGCAAAGTGAAGCATAGATTCTTAGATTACTAGTAAAAGGACAATACATGAGAATATTAAGCTTGATCATTTGCTGGAACATAATGCTTAAAGAAAAATCCAAGCTGCCTGGCTTCCAAAGCCAAGCTTTTAGTATTTTCTGGGCTTTGCTTGGCTTTAGTAAAAAGACATTTAATGTACTAAGATGAAATGCGAGGGTTGGAGGTCTGGTTCCATTTCCTCCTCCAGTTTCATCAGTGCAGCTTTTTTATTTGATCCAACCCTATTCCTTTTACCATTTAGCTTTTCTGAACCTCTTTCCTGAAACCAAATGCTTGCAGCTATGCATGCCTGTGATGATTGATTCCAAATGTACAACCAAGGAAGTCAGAGATGGTGGATACAGTCTAGTTACATGAACAGAGACAGAATCCACAATTGCTTTATTTTTTTTATGATATAGCATGATTTGGGCCAATTATGTAGGCATTTTACTACTCATTTTCCACCTCTGTAAATGTGAGATAAAATTTATATACTTCATAACTAATGTTTATTAAGTGCTTCCCAATACACACATAACATTTATTAGGGTTCAAATTAACTCAACCAACTCTAACCCCTATCCTTCTGAGATGGTTTTTAAAGTTCTTTTGATGTCTTTTTCAGAAGAATGGCCAATTCAGTATCCACAATCCATTTCTTTTTCTTTTTAAAATTAAATTACTGCTACTTTATTTAGAATGAGAAGAAAAACTGTCACAGTATATGCTGAACTCTTAAATAAGGTCTACCCTGTATCCATGATCACTGCACAGACCGGAGCATATATTGTCACACTCCCCAAGTCAGAATCTCCTGGGGAGCTCTACAAACCTGCGGATTCCCAATCCCTCCCTGACCAGATCTAAGCAGAATCTCTATGGGTAGAGCCTGGCTTGGGAATCGTTCTCCAAGCGATTCCGCTGCAGCCAGTCTAAGGATCAGCATTTGGGGATCATTGGAATACCACATATCTGATGATGAGTTGGTAGATGTTACCTCTGCTTATCTCCTTCTGCTGGAGGGCTCTCTAGCAACTTCTGGGTTTGATGTGGGAAATCCTTAGAGAATCCAATGTTACCAGAAAGTGTATAATTTCTTGATAATGTTTCTGCTGGGAAAACTTCCTCAGCTGACTTTCAGATTTAAAGAATGGTGCAAGGAAATATTCTTATGAAAAAGTATATGATGGGGGGTTGGGAGAAAGGTGAGCCTTCTTAGAATAGAAGCAACACAAGTGTCCATTACATTCTCATTCCTATGCAGAGTCTGAGAAACTCCAAGTTTACTCCTGTCCTACTTGGGGCAATGTGTTTCTGCTTAAACAGCTAATTTTTGAGAGAACTTGTAAAAAAAAAAAAATCAGTATTTTAGTTGTATATTACTTGCTAGATTAAAGCAGTGTTTTCCATCATGGGTACACATGCCACTAGTTGGACTTAGGATGATTTTAGGAACCTTTTATTCTAATTCTTAGGAAACTGTGTCAACATATATCAGAAAAAATATACAATTAGCATATTAAACCCATGATTTCACAGATGTTGCTCCTTGAAGGAGGGTGCAGTAGGTATTTAAGATTTTTAAAGTGAATCAATTTTAAGAAAAATATTATATAAATAATAAAGTGGTACTCAGACATAGCTAATATTTATTCCTTCCATGAATATTTATTAAGTACCTACGATTCATGTGTTTTTGATAAAGAATCTAGACAAGTCTCTGTCCTCATCAACCTTCCATTCTAGTAAAATTGAAATATGAATATAGGAAACACTGTATACTATTTTCCATAAATCATTCATCACCATATAGCAATTAGAAGGTTTAAGAAAAGCATAACCTATTGAAAATATAGAAACTTCTGGTTTTAGTTCCAACATGTAAAGAGCTTAGAAGTCATCACTCATCTTTATAAGAAAAAAAAGCTGAACAAACTGAACAAACTGAAAATCTGTCACTTTTCTTGGACTTACTAGAAAACAGAGGTCACAGGACAAACTGCCACCCCAAAATCTGGAGAAATAGATACAGAGAATAACAGCTGAGATTAGCTTATCTGGAGAAGCCACTGGAGCTATAAATTGACAGAACACTTGAGTGGTGGCTCTGATAAAGCCACTGGGGGCTTGAGTGCATGACAGTGAGAAACACCTGGGGGTCACAGTCTTAAGGGCCTCCCACACTTCTGAGTGTTTTACCTCCAAGACCTCACCAGGTTCTCATGGTGAAGTTCTTCTCCGACCCCACCTCCATGACTCTGGCAGGGCGAGGGGGAAAGTAACCATTGTGAAATATGCCAAAGCATTCCCCGGAATTAAGGTCTACTCTGCAGGAGAAAGGACTTTACCAGAACCTTATCCCATCTGAAATAAGGGCATTTCCCCAACTCCAGACTCCTCTAGCCTTTTAGTCTCACCTAAGGGAGTAAGGAGGTTATCTAAGAAACACTCGGAAGGTGACAGCAGAGGGACACAAGCCTACTAAAAGACAGATTTAATCATAAGATAATGAAATACTCTCCCTTCACCCACACTTTATTATATTGCAGCCCTGTTCATATGGTGATACAGTGGGTTACAGCTGAAAGAGCTGCAATAGACTATTTTAAAAGTTCTTAGGTTTTTGCAAAGACAACAGAAAGAACCAAAATAAGGACATTAGAGGAATTTGAAACTTCTGGCACTTACAGCTAAAGCAATCATTAAAACTGCACAATTCCTAGCAAGGTTAACATCAAACCAAACATTTCAAGGCCTATTTACCTCAGCTCCTATTACCTGATAAATCATATCTAGCTTTCAACAAAAAATCACAAGGCATGCTAAAAGGCAGGAAAAAATACAGTTTGAAAGAAAGCAAGCAACAGAACCAAACCCAGATATGACATAGATTTTGGAATTATTAGGGAATTTAAAATAACCATGATTGATAGGTTAAAGGCTTTAATGGAAAAAGTAGACAACATGCAAGAACTGAGGAGTAATGTAAGCAGAGAAATGAAAATTCTAAGAAAGAATCAAAAGGAAATGCTAGCAATCAAAAACACTGTTAATAGAGGATGCAGAATGCCTTGACACGCTCATCAGAACACAACCGAGGAAAGAATCAGTGAGCTTGGAGCTATGTCAACAGAAGCTTCTCAGATTAACAGGCAAGGACAAAAATAATGAAAAAAAAAAGAAGATCCAAGAACTATGGGGAAATTTCCAAAGGTATAACATATGCATAACTGGAATACCAGAAAAGAAAACTAGAGAAGAAATATTTGAAATAGTAATGGTCAAGAATTTTCCAAAGTTAATGACCAAACCACAGATCCAAAAAGCTTAGAGAACACCAAACAGAATAAATACCAAAATATCTACACCGAGATATAATATATTCAAACTGCAACAAACCAAAAACAAAATCTTGAAAGAAGCCAGAAATAGAAAAAAACACCTTACAAATGATACAGAAGGAAAGGTACAGATTTGCAGGGTTCACTACCCATCTTCCCTTTAAATATTATCAAACTATTAATGTTCTCCAACAAACTGACTTAAGAACAAAAATGCAGTCCTTTATTTTAATGTTCAAGATCAGTTGTTTTATTTAATGAGTTTAAATCAATAATAGTTTAATTTAAACATTCCCCCCCCCTTTTTTTTTTTGCCATTTTAATATAAACATTAATGATGTTGCTTCTGAAAGTTTCTTGGCCCTCGGATCCCTTTGTTTCGTAACTACCAGATCCCCTAAGCTGTTATATTCCAAATCAAATGAGCCGGAGCCCTGAATGATTTTTAGAACTTATTTAGTCCTATTTAACCCATACATTAATGAAGGATTATATGAATTAACTCTTATTACACCATGGCACATTCTAAAAAGCACACAACATTTCATCATAGAAAAGACACTTGCTGAGGCATAGAATGAATTTTGTTCCTCACTTATCATCAAAATGGGTATAAGTTACTGGTCTACATGAGGAGTGCCACATCTCACATAGATTTCATCAGTTGTATTGACTTCTGTACCCACCTCCACACCAAGCCTTACCCTCAACTACTGTAGTGGACAATTGTGGTTATGTCTGAGCAAAATGGTACCTTGCTTCTCTGTGGGACCTAATCCTCCCTTCCAACCATCAAATGTCAAATCACGATGTCCCATCCCTTGTTGGCCCCATGAGGAGGCATAAAAAAGTCAGTGGTCCAAGAAATGAGCACATCACCCAAGCTAAGCCAGAGTCATTCCCAAGGATGATTCCATATAGGAGCTAGAAAGGAAGTTCCTTTGCTTTTCAGACCATAGAACCTCACACTGCCTGCAATTTTTTTTTTTTT
>VBSM01002217.1:48386168-48422931 GCA_008086735.1 Cheirogaleus medius
AAAAAAAAAAGATATTTAACCACAATTTGTTAGAGTGGCTGTGGGCATTTCTGGCATCTGGACAAAGAAGTTAGGGAAATACTTAATGTGGTTCATATCATTTTGGTGTATTGTTAAGTTGCTGCCTGCCTTAGCAGGCAGGACTGGCATCCAGGTATGCTCCCGGAGCCCACCCTGCTGACTCAACAGTTAACACAACAAAAAGGTACAGAGCCAAAAGGCTACCGCCACAGGGATGCGCCCTGTGATGACTCATACTGAAGGATACGGATATTGGAGATAAAAGGTTTGAAATAAAAGCTAGTCTGAGGAAAATTTTCCTAGTCACCAGATGTCTAAGATAAGCAGAGGATTCCATTATCACTGAAGCCTACTCAAAATTCAAAGTACTGTACTGTCAGAAATATACTCCATATAAATGCATCATACTTTTCTGATGAGAATAGCATATTAAAGTTTGAATAGACCATTTTAACTTAAATTTGGAAAGACATTTCAATAAAACTCATGAAAAATTATGACACTTCATTTTGATATATATATAATGGGTATATTCTTTTGTCATTTTTAGATTTATTAAATAACTAAAAATTCAGATGAAAAATTAATGAAATCTGGAAAAGTGACAAAGAACAGTCATGTAACCAATTGAAATTATTTTGACACTGAAACACAAATGTTATAAAATTTTTTCAGATACCAAAAGTAGCAATCTATCAAGAAGAAATAAAAATAATGAATAGGCTCTTGGGTTAACAATTACAAAGAGAAGTTAATCATACAAACTTACTAGAAAATTTACATTTCTTACTGATTTATCATGAAATACTGATATCAATGAAGATGATGCAAAACTTATAACATGATACTAAATGAGAGCATTGATGACAAACCATTTAATGAGGGTCATTAATTCAGAATATTTAAGATTAGTCACTGTCCCCTAAAAACCTAAAATGCCATAAAACATTAGAGCTAATTATGATAGAAATTTTCCCAAATTTGACCAAAAATCCACAAAATTTATAAGACATTACTAATAACAAGGTGAAAAACTGAAAGAAATTTTTCTGACCTATCAATAATTGAAAATAAACTTTAAACAACCATGCTACTGAAAGACTGAATTATCTCCATATTCTCAGTATAGAAAATAATATTTCACTCTATCTCTCACCATGTATGGAAATCAACTCAAGATGGATGAAAGACTTGAATGTAAGACCTGAAACTATAAAAACAACAGAAGAAAACCTAGCAAAACCTCTCTGGACATTGGTCTAGGCAAAGAATTCCTAACTAAGACCACAAAAGCACAGGTAACAACAAAATAAACAAATAGGACTTAATTAAAATAAAAAGCTTCTACACAGAAAAAGAAATAACGGAGTGAACAGACCATCTGTAGAATAGGAGAAAATATCATATCTGCAAACTATACATCCAACAGGGGACTTACATTCAGAATTTACAAGAAACTCAACTTAGCAAAAAAAAAAAAAAAAAAAAAAAAGGCAACTAACCCCATTAAAAAGTGGGCTGAGGACATGAATAGACATTTTTCAAAAGATGATAAACAAATGGCCAACAAGCATACAACAAATGTTCGACATCACCAAACATCAGAGAAATGCAAATTAAAACCACAATGAGATATCATCTTATACCAATCAGAATGGTTATTATTTTAAAAAAAACATGTTGGCAAGGATGTGGAGAAAAGGGAACTCTTATACACTATTGGTAAGAATGTAAATTAGTGCAACCTCTATGGAAAACAGTATGGAGATTTCTCAAAAAACTAAAAATAGAACTACCATATGATCCAGCAATCCCACTTCTGGGTATGTAGCCAAAGGAAAAGAAATGAGTATTTAAAAAGATATCTGCATTTGTAAGCTATTACAGCATTATTTGCAATAGCAAAGATATGGAATCAATCTAAGTGTCAATCAATGGAGGATTAAAGAAAATGTGGTATCTATACAAAATGGAATAGTATTCAGCTGTAACAAAGAATGAAATCATGTCTTTTGCAGCAACATGTTGGAAATGGAGGCCATTATCTTAAGTGAAACAACTCAGACGCAAATACTACATGTTCTCACTTATAAGTAGGAGCTAAATAATGTAGGAGCTAAAAATAATGTAGGAGCTAAATAAGTAGGAACTAAACATGGAAGCAGAGTATGTAATGATGGACAATGGAGACTTGGAGAGTTGGGCAGGTGATAGAGGGGGCTGGATGATGGGAAGTTGCTTGGGGAGTACAATTTGTGTTGTTTCAGTGTATGCACTGCAGGCCCTGAATATACCACAAGGCAATATATTAATATCAATGTAACAAAACTGCATTTGTACCCCATGAATATATACAAATAAAAAATGGGAAAAATACATAAAAAAAGAAAATGGTATTTCAAAATGATTGTCACATTAAGAGAAATGATTAGAAAGTATGCAGCCACAACATGTAGATTAAAATATTATAGTAGTGTATCAGATAAATTTTTAAATGTCATATTTCTGCATTTTGTGATGTTTGTTGTATTTGTCAGCTTTTTGAAATTTATCATTTCTTTTCTCATTTGATATAGATATTCATGTCCATACCTAACTTTATAATTATAATTTTGCATTTTTTCCTTAAAAAGAACCCTTAAAATTATATAACTTTAAGGCCTTATAGAACCTGCATCCAATCATGGACACAGCCTTGTATCATATTAGTAAAATTCCAAGTTAATGTGGCAGATTTAGCATCCCTCTCTGCCAGTTCCCTTCACCCACCCGTCTTAGCATCCATGTACAATAGGTGTTCACTGGTCCCTGTGAACTCCATCCAGTCCTAGAACTAAGATGTGAGCCTGTCAATATACTGATACAAACTTCCATAAGAACAGTTTGGGTCTGGAAATAGTACTTTCTGTTGCCTTAAAGTTCAAATTGTTTGAAAGTAGTGGATCCCATGGAGATGGCGACAGCACTGGGCCTACGGCCTCCAAAACCTGTCTACTCAATAGGAACCATGTGCTTATCCAGAGAGCTTCCACCACTCCTGCCATGTCCAGAATGCCCCTTGCCTCCCTTGCCCCTGGCATCCAAATCACAGCCTTCTACTGTATTCCAGCAAGCTGAGGAACTGCCCCCTTCCCAAATCTCTTTCCTCCAAGCCCTGCCTGGCAACCAGCTTAGGCAATCAGCTATCCTTATAATAAACAAATTTAATGAGTGAGAAGGGGAACACAGGGGATGAGGCAGACCTCGAACTCCTGAGCTCAAGCGACCCTCCTGCCTCAGCCTCCTGAGTAGCTGGGGCCCACAGGTGTGCACCACTGTGCCAGGCACACCTGGTGTTATACAATAACAAAGCATACAATTCCCATATTCAGTTTTGGATTATCAATAGTAAAACTATACTGACACTTAGGGCTCTAGAAATGCAAGACTCCTGCCTTCAAGAAATGAGAAAAAAAATTTTGATAAAAAGAAATTGGCAGGGAATGGTGGCTCACGCCTGTAATCCCAAACTTTGGGAGGCCGAATCAGGAGGATCACTTGAGGATGGGAGTTGGAGATCAGCCTGGGCAACACAGTAAGACCTCCCCTCTACAACAACAACAACAACAACAACAACAAATAGCTTGGCATGATGGCACGTGCATGTACTCCTACCTACTCAGGAGGCTGAGGCAGAATCTCTTGAGCGCAGCAGTTTGAGACTGCAGGGAGCTATGATCATGCCATTGCACTCTAGCAGACAGAGCAAGATCTTATCTCAAAAATAAAAAAAAATAAAAAGTTCATTTTTTTCAAAAGCATGTTAATCTGAGAGGCAGAGCATAAACTCTGGCACCAAACTCCCTTAATCTGAATCACAGTTCTACCACATACTCCAGGGGCAGTATACAATTTAATCTCTCTGTGCCTCGGTTTATTGTCATGAGTTCTGAACACATTTGTACACTTAAAAGTGCTTAGAATGGTACCTAACATAGTAAGTGACAAATGCTTTCATCATTTAGAAAATTAGAACTTTGTGGGACTCCCTTACCTTGCTTTATAGCCGAGTGTTCTTTTATTTCAAGTTATATTTGACAAGGCGACAGTCAATACTTCAGGCCTCAAAGGTCATAGTCTGACCTTGCTCACATCTTGGGCCTTCATTCCCCTAACTGTGATCCAGAAGATGTTAATACATGTTTCCACTATATAAAATACATGATTAAGAAAGTTTGAGAAATGCTGGTTAAGCAAGTTTCTTTATCTCAGGAGTTCTCAGGGCCTTTAGCATGTGGGCATTTGTCACTGAGCTGACAGACTAAAAGATACCAAGTTACACAATGCATAAGGAGGCCTCTCAATGCAGGTGACACAGTGGCACTTTCAAGAAGAGAAGTCAGCTTCCTGGGACTTCAAATCCCCAAGAAGTCTCCAACCTACTGAAGTTTCTGCTTAAATAGTTAAAGATCCATTTCAATTTTTGAGTCTTTTTTAATATATCTCTTTTGAAACCCTCCTAACTGTTCTGCAGACTCAGGCCTTGCGTCTGCCTGTCCACCAGGTGCAAGCAACCAATAACAACCCAGTTCATTCCTGAGTGCTCGCCTGAAACTCTCGGAGCAAGGGCAATTTCCTAGGTTCCATATGCTCATCTACATAGGAATCCAAGAGGAAGACATAATGCAGAGTTTTTCCCAAACTTCTCTGGCCTTAGAAACGTGTTTTTTAGGAACATTTAAAATTATCTCAAGAAATGTCAGTTGCCATTAAACAGTGACAAGTTTTTGTTTTTTTTAAGGTTTCTGGAAATACTTGTCTTTTGACTCAGAGTTTCCTTTTCTTAAAGAACAAGATTTCCCTCCATTTGGAGACTATAATCTGTCTTCTCTTTGCTTCCCAAATTTAAAATAGCCAAATATTTCACAGTACTTTATTTAATTCTGGCATGTAACTCTGCATTTTGGAAAAATTCACAAAAAGTGATTCTCAGGATGTATCAAATTTGAGGGAAGAATCCAAATAAATAAAGTTCACTCTAATTTCCAGGAAGTTCCATGGAACAGTTAGGTTAGGGCAGCAGTACCACTGACCCACTTGATCCCCAGTTAAGCCCACTTCTACTACTCAGCAGTTGTAGAACCCTAAGTTATTCAATTCCTCTAAGCTTGAGTCTCCCCCTTTATAAAATACAACTAACATAAGGTTTAAATGAGATAATGAATATAAAGTTTCCCGAACAAAGAAGGAAATTTTAAATTGACAACTTCTTTCTTGAGTAATAGCTATTTAGTTTTCTGCCTTTCTAAGTCTCTTTTAAGTTTGTTTACTTCAGATCTCCGAAGACTCCTTGTTCTCCCATGGGCAGCAACAACATGCCTCCTGCAGCTGTGTGCCTTTTCCAAATAAAATTTTATTAGTTTTCATAATTTTCCCTGCTCCAATTCTTTTTATTCTGACCCCTCTTAGTCACTGAAAATTAGAATCAATTTCACAATTTGTGTAGCTACTTTGTTGGCGATAAATGTGTACATTTCTGACTAAAAAAAATGCTGGTTTTAAGTAAAGTTTCCAACACTTCACAAATTACATCCTCTCATTTCATCTAAGAATGAAGTTTTCCTAATCCTATTCCTTTGGACTGAGCCCAACCTCCCTAAAAATGAATTATATCTCGGGTAAGATCAAGAAGGAAGTGAAAACAGTCTTGTAAAATGGTCATCTAATATGGGGGAGGTTAGTACCATTAGCTATGATGATTCTCCTCCAAATTGCATAAAGAAAAAAGTTCTGCCTCACCCAGATCCTTGTACTGATCTGTCCTTATTAAATTTCTGGTCTTTTTACTCTTTTGTTTATTAAGTAAAATCTCCCTTTGAAATTTGACTTTTATGAACGTCCACCAATTATTTCTTTCAATTCCTTTTAAGCCATTAAACATTTTCCTCACAGAGTAGAAAATAAAAGTATCTTGTTCGGTGGTCAGTTGTTCTTGTGGCACAGTATTCCCTGATGCTGGCAAAGTGTGCCCTGAAGGACCTTTGGGAAATCACACCTTCCCCACATTCAGCTCACATGGTTGGGGAGGGATGGATTCCACACTCAGTGGGTCCAGACTGGCCCCAGCCAACCGCCACGCTGTATTTCCTGGTTACAGTGCCTGGTTCAGGGATGGGCCTGTGACTCAGTCAGAGCTGGTTCAAGACAAAGAGACTCAGTGAGACCATGAGACAGAGGCAGGCAGTCCTCCCTACTGGACTGAATGTGAAGGCCCATTAGATATCATGGCCAGTGGTTTACATTGACTTAGAAACTAAAGATAGCAGCAGAGCTAATAGTTGGAGAGCAACAGAGTCCAAGAGTCAAAATGCCTTTTTCCTTTGCAAATGTGAGTTAAACTTTTGTAATTGCAACTGAGATATTCCCAACTGATATACATCACATTTGACTACTTAGCAAAGTGGACAACATTAGCTTTTCACAACTCTGCCAGGTCAAGCAGAACAAGAACATTTGCCATTTTTAAAAGTCAAGAAAACCAACCTCCAGAGAGATTTATACAACATGGCCAAGGTTATATAACTAGTAAGTTACAGAATACAACTCAAATATGTGTCTTGAGTCCTTGCTCTATCATAATTTTTACTTTTCTAAAAGCATAGAAACTTCCAATGGGCTTGCTCCTGCCTGTCTTACATTCTTATATACCCAAGTGCTCACTTGCTGGTAGTTAAGAGAATTATAGGTATTAAATTATTGACATTATTATTATTAGACCACCATGCCAAGGGGGAAATGATCACTGTCTACAATACTGTAAGCTTGGTCTTAAAAACAAAGTTATTAAGTGGCAACACACAGCATACTACAAGTCAATTCTGGCCTTAAAGCTCAAAATGCCATCCTCCCATTCTGGAATGAGCACATTCCCCAGTAATAAACACAGGCCAATAAAATCAGGGAGCCTCTGCCCCTATCTAAAGAGACAATGATATACTTGATCTCTAAACAATAAAGAATTATTTACTCCTAAATATTAGCTTTTGAGTTTCTACTGCCTTTCATGCTGTCTTGGCCAAAAGCTTATATAGGTTGAGCACCCTAATCTGAAAATCCAAAATCCATTACTTTTTGAGCACCAGCATGATGCCACAAGTGCAAAATTCCACATACAAGTTCTTAACATAAACTTTGTTTCATGTAGAATTATTTAGAATATTGTATAAAATTACCTTCAGGCTAGGTGTATAAGGTATATATGAAATATAAGTGAATTTCATGTTTAGATTTACGTCCCATTTACAAGATACCTCATTACATATACATAAATATTCCAAAACCCAAAAGAAAATCCAAAACACTTCTGGCCCCAAGTATTTTGGATAATGGATATTCAACCTGTATATTATTTTTCTGTATTATGTTTCTATACCTTTCAGCTGAAAGACATAACAGAGTATGAAGTGCCTTTTTTGGAGGATATCACATAAAAGCTAGACAATCTCAATTTTTCTGAGCCCCAAAAGATAGAAATATATCAATAACTACAAAATAATACAATTTTAGGGAATAATCTGGAATTTGTCTATAAAACAAACAAAAGCAAAGAATAAATAGCAAACAAAAAAGATGGAGAGCAGTCTTCCTCAACATCAGGGTGCAAACAAAGCCTAGTTCTCTTCTTCTCAGTCATTCCATTTCTTCCCAGCATATCAGTTAATTAAAATTGTATTTATTCCTGCTGAAAGAAATATGGGTTTTCCTAAGCTTTAGTCTAAATGGACAAATATTCTCAATTATCATCATCAATGCAGGTATCCATCTCAGAGCTTCATTTGTAAAGTCATTTTATATATCGATGACTCCATCTGAATATTTAAGGAATTTGTGTTATATAACCTGGAATTTATTTTGTTGGACTTTTAGTCCTTAAAAGTCAAGATGTTAAAAAATTTATCATAATAAATACAAAACTAGAATATTTTCTTTCTAGATATAAAAACATTTTCTTTGTGGATATAAAAACACAATAACAGAAACAGAATGAAGACCCTAGTAAAATCATTACTTGATTTTTCAAAATGCATGATCCTGAATATGCATGCCTACTCTAGTTTTTTAATCTTCTGTAACAATCACAAAATGAAAAACAATAAATACAATTTTAGCAACAATTTCAAAAAAATTCCTATTCAGACACTTATTACAGCTGTGTTTCTCATGCCCTAACTAAAATACTTAGCTTGAAAACTGCACTGTGATTTGCTGTTCTAATTGATGTGTATTTTTATCTCTCTGTACTGGTGCTTTCTGTCAACACTTTACTACAGAGAGAAAACAGACACCAAAACAGTGAGGAGGAGTTTAAACATAAAACAGCAGGGAAGCTGTTTATTTTTCAAAAGAGGATATTTTATATAGAAGGAATAACAAACTGTATATCTAAAGGATAATAAGAGATTACTTAACAATAGTAAATGTAAAAAAATGTTCCAGTATTGGAAAAGTGTATCATTATTTCCAGCATTTAATAATGACTGTTAAATTGGTAAACTGTGTCATTTTCAGAGATGGCATTTTGTGGCAAATAATTTCTTCTTTTTTAAAGAGATGGGGTCTTGCTGTATTGCCCAGGCTCTGGAGTGTAGTGGCTATTCACAGGCACAACCCTATACACCACAGCCTTAAACTCTTGCTCTCAGGCAATCCTCCCACCACAGCCTCCCGAGTAGCTGGAACTATAGGTGTGCACCACCATGACCAGCTGGCAGATAATTTTTAATAAAGAATTTGTCAAAGAAAAAAATAATCAATTTAGAATCTAATCTTAAGGTTTAACAGATTTTTAAAAATCCTAAAATAATGGAAAATATTAATCCCATATAAATGATATCCTAAATCCAAATTACTTCTGGTAACAGGCCAAGCATCAGAAGATTTCCCTGTAAGAAGTTTTAAATATTTCCAAAGGCACTTGGAAATCTGTAATTATGTATTAAAAACAACTCTCTGGGCTGGGCATGGTGGCTCACTCCTGTAATGCCAACACTTTGGGAGTCCAAGGCTGGAGGATCACTTGAGGCCAGGAGTTCTAGACCAGCCTGGACAACATAGCAAGACCTCATCTCTACAAAAAAAAAATTAAATCTTAAAAAAAAATTTTTTAAAAAGAACTATCTGGGTGTTTTTAGGGTGAGAGGAGATTAGAGTTTAAAATCCCAGATCTGCCACCATTCTTTGATGAACAGAGAAAGATGACTTTGAAGTCAGAACAAAATTCAAATTCCATTTCCACATACTGATTAGCCATGTGACTCTGAGCAAGTTAGTCTCCCTGATTCTTGATTCCGGCACACGTAAAAGGAGCAAAATAATAACCTATATAGATAATAGGGATTAAATTACACACGTACCCCCCACGCACGTGTTGTGTGACTATGTGTAAGGTAAATAGTATGGTGTTTCATTTGATATTATCTCCCATCCTTTCCCTTATGTGTAATATTGATGTCTCCTTCTGAATCTTTAAAATAAATCTGTCTTCCAAGTCCCTTTTAGTTCTCTAAATTTGAATTTGGAGAGCACATTTACATCCTTTCTCTCAAGCAGTGAGTGCTACACATGTACCATTTCACAGTATTTTAAAATATAAATGCTTTCAAAAATATCTTTCGCCAGGAGCTTTACATAACACATCCACAATCCCTTTAACAACCCTTGGGGCCAGATGTGAGAGTTTAGAAATTTAGAGTCGAGAAATTGTTTAATTTTAGAAAGGTAACAATATGTATGTATCATATGTTACATAATGTCCCCAGCTGGATGAAGGACAACAATCTATAGTCAAACTTATTGATATTTCTGGGGTACTAAGTGGGGTAAAGAAATACTATAAATAGTCTAATGTATTCTGGTAGGCAGAATTCTCAAGATGTCCCCCAAGATTCCCATTCCCTGGCTATTCGATCAAACAGTAACCTACATACTGCACGAAGAGACTTTGCAGATGGAATTACGCATACATACCAGCTGACTTTAAAACAGAGAGATTATCCTGGATTGTCTGAGTGGGCCCAATGTAATCACGGGAGCACTTAAAAGCAGAAGGCAGCAACAGAAGAATTGGTGGGAGAGATATGGTGGAAGAAGATAGCAGGGTACAGATGAGGCAGAAGGGGAGGTGTGAGAGATTCAAAGCCTGAGACGGGCATGACTGGCCATTGTTGCCTTTGAAGGTGGAGGGAAGGGCTACTAGGCAAGGAATGCAGGCAGTGCCTGGAAGAACAATCCATGGCCAATAGCCAGCAAATGAGTGGGAACATCAGTCTTAAAATCTCAAGGAACTGAATTTTAAAAACAATCTAAAAATGCTGGGAAGTATATTCCTCTCCAGAACCTTGACAGAGAAGCACAGCCCAGATGACATCTTGATTTAGGCCTGTGAGATTTTAAGCAGAGAATCCGGCTAAGCCTACATTATACCCAGACTTCTGGCCCACGGAAACTGTGAGATAATAAATGTGTGTTGGTTTGAGCCACTAAATGTAACAGCAGCAATACAAAACTAATACATGTGTACAAGTGAAGTTTTTAATGCCAAATGAACATTATAAAAACCTTCTGTTTTCAGAGCTTTGGGGGTTTCACAATTGCACTGAAGGGATTCAGAACTATTTAATTCTGTTATTTAAATATATTCAGTAAGTTTATCAAGTTAATAAATACTAATAAGGATTTGGAATTTTTACTAAAACTTTATTAGATATGCCTCAGATATAAACTCCAGTAATAATCTCAGTGCCTAACTCATCTTTAGTCTTAAAGATTTCAAAGTTAGCCAGTCCCTTCGAGATGGCTGATCTCATGGCAATCCTTTAAAGGAAGTGCCTCTGTTAGCTAGTAAAAGTAAACAGTTACTGAGTACCTCTATGTGCTAGGCACTATTCTGGGTGTTTCACATGCATTAACCCATTAAATCTGCCCTCTACCCTATGAGATAGTTACTATTACCATCCCTATTTTACAAGTGGAGAAATATAGGCACTGAGCAGTTAAATGACTTGCCCAAGGTCACACAGCTAGTAACTGGTATAGGTTTCAAACCCAGGAAGTCTGGCTACAAAGTCTATGCTACCAACCACTTGGCTATGTTGGCTCTCTGTTAGTACAGATATGATTTAATCAAACAACTACAACAAATGCAAATTACCTTGCAACCCCAGAATTTAAAGGCTAAATCTCTGTCTGCACAAACTCTTTCACTGATCACTTTGAGAGTCTAAAAGTCCCAGCAACATTCCCTTCAGTGCTACAAAATGAATATCTGTGTCCCCCCAAATTCATATGTTGAAATCCCAATCTCCAGTGGGATGGCATAAGTAGAAAGGGGCCTTTGGGAAGTGATTATATCGTGAGAGTGGATTGGGACTAATGCCCTCATAAGAACAGACATGAACACAAAGAAATGATAAATGCCTAAGGTGATGGATACCCCAATTACCCTGATTTGATTAATTCATATTGTATGCCTGCATTAAAAACTCATATGTACCCTATAAAGATACACAACTATATGTACCCACAATAATTTAAAAAAAGAGAAGGGACATGAAAGATGATTTTTCTCTCCGCCATGTGAGAACACAGCAAGAAGGCAGCAGATACAACCTGATGCTATGGCCATGTTCCTATTATTGCAAAATAAACCCATGGTGACTGGCTGAGTGGCCAATTTACAATATTCCAGCTCAACAGTACACCACCTCGGGTCAGGGAAAGTTAAAGAGACCCAGCAGGAATCTTCTTTGATCTAATTTTCATAATGGCCAAATATGTTTAAAAACAACAGCAGCAACAACAAAAAACAACTGGGCATGGTTTTCAATAAGATTTATCCAGAAAATATCTTTATGAGAATATGAAAATAGTTTTTAATTACTGAAACTTAAAGAAACGTTCCTATTAATATATGTAAGGCAATGCGGAGCATATAGGTACAGTGTTGAGATTTGGACTCCATCAAGATAATGAGAATAAACTGTAGCAGGTGAATGTCGGGGGGAAAACACTGTATCAGTGGTTCTCAAACTTAAACTGAATCACCCAGACAGCTTCTCAAAACACAGTTTCTTGGCTGGGCGCGGTGGCGTGACCTATAATCCTAGCACTCTGGGAGGCCGAGGCGGGAGGATCGCTCAAGGTCAAGAGTTCAAAACCAGCCTGAGCAAGAGTGAGATCCAGTCTCTACTAAAAATAGAAAGAAATTAATTGGCCAACTAAAAATATATAAAAAAAATTAGCCGGGCATGGTGGCTCATGCCTGTAGTCCCAGCTACTCGGGAGGCTGAGGCAGAAGGATTGCTTGAGCCCAGGAGTTTGAGGTTGCTGCGAGCTAGGCTGACGCCATGGCACTCTAGCCCGGGCAACACAGCGAGACTCTGTCTCAGAAAAACAAACAAACAAACAAACAAAAACAACAACAGTTTCTTGGGTCCCATCCATCAAAGATTCTGATTTAGTAGTTCTGAATGCGGACCTTGAATACACATTTCTAACAAGTTCCCAAGATGATGATGCTGGTCCAGGGACCACACTGGGAAACCACTGCACTATTTGGTATGGGGTCAGGCCCAGGTATTGGTAGTTTTTAAAACTTCCCAGGTAATTGTAATACACAGCCAGGATTGAGACCACTGGGCTAGGAAAACAGTTAATGAGGAAGACACAGTGGAAAATGACTTCGTATGACTAGGATAACCTGTCACAAAAGATAAGATGTCCTTGGGTTTGCAGGCTAATTTATAGCCTGTGAGAAGAGCCTTTTTGGATATCAAAAGAAGAGCCCTTCTGGACATTGCTCAATACCAATCAACAGTGTACATGAGGGAAAGCCCTATGCCACTCTATCCAGGCACTGTGATTTCCAAGATCATTTCTGCAGAGGGAGTATTAGATCAACATCTGTTATTTCTCTAGAAGTTTCTGGTATTCATATCCATAACCATGTGTTACTAGTTAACTGAATGGCCTTTAAAAAACCATCACCAAAGAGCTGTTTCAAAGCCATTTCACCACATAGGCTTTGAAGAATATCTACTCATGTGATAAACTTTAATTAGGAAGTTTGTGTGATTATGCACTTCAAATGCAAGGTACACAGCAAAGTGAGAACTGAGAGTTTCTGTGACCTCTATTAAGCTTTGTTGTCTGTTATAACAAACAAGCTGAGCTACAGGCTTTAGAAGAGACATCAAGGTAGGACTAGAGAAAAAGAACATTTAAAAAAGAAGAGACATTAATTAGACCTACATTAATTAGATCTAGAGAGGCAAAAAGTAATGAGGGAAAAGATTATTCAAGTGACAACAAGGATACAGATCTCCACAGACTTTGACTGAAGAATGACAACCATTTTCACAATTATGGAATAGATTTCAATTAATACCAAACTACAAGATAATTTTTGTAAAAAAGAGGTTTTTTGGTATGTCATATGTCAAAAAACTTCAAAGCTTTCATGATTAGTATTATTAATACTTTCATTAGTTATTAATAGTTTGATTTTGTTCTTTCTTTAAATGACTATTGTTTGAGTATTTGGGAATCCTTCCAAGAAGTCTGGTGTAAATATGGTTCACAGGCTCAAATCATCCTTTGAGTAGGGCTAGTTCTGTGTGTATCATGCTTTTTGTATAGTGAAGTTTAAGACATACCACAGTGCTCAAAATCCTACTTTGTCTTCCTTCTTGTCCTGAAATACCACCTTTTAGAATCAATCCTTTGAGTTACCCCAGAGAGGCAAGAACATCTCTAAAAAAGACATATACATGGACTAAGAAGGGGGCTAGAACCCACCCATGCATCATCATGGATTAATTTATCAGAGAACAGATGATCAACAGGACCAAGGTAAGTGGGTGACCACACTGCACACCAGGGGCAAGAACAGAATGTACGTGATGGTAAAGTGATGGAAGGGGCCAAGTGGGCGCTGGCATGGCCTGAGACATAGCAACTTTTTCAGAGGGAAGTGACTAGCTTAGGTGGTGTCCAGAGTCAGGTAGCTAGACAGCTGAATTTCAGTGTGCCCAGAGCTATTCTTGGGCAACCTGACATTCAATATTTGTAATCTGATTATTCTTCTATTTACAGCAAAAGTTACTAAAATGGAAAAAAATGTATAAGATCTCAGTGGAGATGAATAAGAAGATATACATGGATTAGTAATGAATAAAATTCAATAAAAATTCCCAGGTTTTACTGTTACGTGACTCATTATTTTTGATAAAGGAGGCCCCTGTTGGATCAAATATAAAGGAGTGTACATTTAGTAGAGAGAGGGTTCTCATTTCAGCAAGTCTGTGGAATAAACTAAGCAGCAGTATTACAACAGCATTCAAATCTATTTATTCTTAGAAAGTCACCTTTATCTTTGGCAGACCCTGTTGGCTATCTCTCCAATATCTACCCCATATGCCACTAGCTAACAGAACCCCGATTCTCTCTTAGAGATCCTCTCTTATTCCGTATGACTCAGGGGAAGGGTGAACTCATCCCAGCTCCAAGATAATCTTGATTAGTATCAACTAATCACAGCAGTACCTTTTCCTTTACTAAGGATTTGTTTAAGAAGAGGTTTGGCCCAGTTCTGGCCAACAAAGCTTCCAAAGTTTCCATTAAATGTTCCCTGATTCCCTACAATGAGAGGAAGAGATGGTCTTTTTGTCTTTTCTGGACCCAAGAATGACAAAGCAGCATAGCTGGAATCACATTTGGGACTGCCCTGCCTCTGGATTTAGAGTTATATGAGATAATCAATCTCCTTTTGTTTAAGACCGTTTGAATCTGACTTTTCTGTTACTTTCAAGCCCAAAGTATTACAAAAATGTGGTACAGGAAAACAATTTACAAGTAAACAATACGAATAAGTAAAATCACCGTTTACAGTAGACCTAAAAACTAATACCACCTATAGAAATCAGGAATTATTTTGAGAAACAAAACAACTAATCAAAGTAAGCTTCTTATTAAATAGTTCAAAACATACCAAGTGTTTGTTTTCATGATTAATCAAACTTCCATACTACTATCAAAGTTATCTTTCGGAAAACAGTACTAATTTTAACCCTCAAAAACTGTGACAGTCCTTCATTACCAAAGTCCACATTCATTTCTACGGCAATCAAGACCTCCCTTAGGCCCCAACTTTACAAAGTATCTTGATCTCCCAGCCCTCCCCACCTCCCTGAACTTTATACAACTCTCCCCAGAAACACTTTCATGTCACCAAATCACTGTTCCAGCTTTCCTCTGCTTTAGATAACCCTGCCACAGCAAAATCTTACACAGCTTAAAACCCAGAAAAATATCAATTTTTCTGTGAAGCTTTCTCAGAAGCACTTTACTGGGCAAGACTGTTCATTCTTTCCCTAGGTGGATACCACTAGAATAACAGCTTTTATCATCTTGCGCTATAGATCACTGGATAACTGTTTCCTCTACATGGTCAAGAGCGACTTGAACACAGAGATCATTTCTCTGATCCCGATCTAAGCTGAATCTGATTAGGGTTTACAGATCTCTGATCAAATGTCTTTCGGTTGTGAGAGAAAAAGACATGAAGTATTTCACTAGTGGGTTTAAAAACTGTTTCAATCATGGGGATAGTAAAAATTTATTCCCTTAGAATTTTAATGTTTCTTTAAAATCCTGATTATTACCTCAAACATTACTTAATGGTTAACTGCCATGGCATTCTAAAAGGAGCTATACCTGAAATCTTATATTCCACAATTAATATGTGTAAGGCAATCCTCCCAAAAGTCAAAGAATTGAAATGTTTGTCATTTATTTGTGTGTTGATTCAATACTTGATTAAAAATAAGAAATAGTAGTGGTTGTCAATCTTTGGCTTTTTTATGTAATAACTTAAAATGATGATGACATACAACTGAAACAGCAAAATTAAGACAAGGATCAGTCTATAAACTACACCACCATTAAAAGAATAGAAGTCAGTTGGGAAGTACAAAGTCAACCTGGTTGTCCCAGAAAGTAAGAAGGCTGTCTTGCTGTCCCAGGATGCACAGATGCACTTAAAGATTAATAGGGTCAGATCAAAAGAACACATGAACCAAAAGGGCTCTTACTAGCCAACTTTAGGACAGTTTGAGCATCACAAAGAATAGAGACTGTAATTAAATGTAAATATTACATAAATAAAACTCCACAAGTCCATCCTACATTCAATTTTTTTTAGAAGAGAAAGAGAAATGTACCTTCGTGTTTAGAGATGTCTATATAGGTGATAAAACTATAAAGAAAAATCATTGAAACGATTATCTCAGAAGTCAGGATAGTTGTTTCCAATAGTGGAGAAGGAGAGTATATACTGTAGGCTTGTGGGATACTGGTAATGTTCTATACCTGGGAAGCACTGTATAAGTATTCTCTTTATAATTATTTTTAAATTGTTCTTATTTGTTAGATTGTTCTGTATGTACATTATACTTTAATATTTCTAAAGCATTTAAAATAAGAGTTTTAATCAGCTGCAATGTAAAAATGTCCAACTATCAAACAAAGCTTGGTTGTCTGCAGAAAAATTATCAATAAATTATCTCCAGCAGATAATATACTTCTGTTCAATAAAGTTCTATTACACTCCCAATGCCACTGGCCATACCTCTGCTAGCCACCTTCACACTGTAGCATCACTATTTGTATTTCTTCTCAGACCAGACTGTCATGTCCTTGAGGACAAAGGTCCTTATCTTTTTGTATCTCTAACCCCAAAATCTAAAAGAGTGTGCAGCATGTGGTAAGTGCTCTACAAACACTTGATGAATTATGAATAAATTAGCAAATAAAAGAACAAATGATCAAGTACTATGAAACAAATTCACTTCTGATACTTTGAAGCTTCAAGTAACAATCAACACTAATGTGTTGAACTGGAATATATAGTTTTTAAATTGCATATTATCTCTGACAATAATGTTAATAACAGTAGCAAGAAAAATAAATGTAATTAGTTCTCTATTAATAATCAGGATATATCATGTTATGTGTATTAACATAATGCTATACATAGGAGGATCACACTTGAGCCCAGGAGTTCGAGGCTACAGCGTGCAACCATCATGCCTGTGAATAGCCACTGCACTTCAGCCTAGACAACATAAAGAGACCTCTTCTCTAAAAAAATTAATTAAAATAAAGAACATATAATAATATA
The DNA here is from genome assembly GCA_008086735.1 of Cheirogaleus medius. Classification (NCBI taxonomy): domain Eukaryota; kingdom Metazoa; phylum Chordata; class Mammalia; order Primates; family Cheirogaleidae; genus Cheirogaleus; species Cheirogaleus medius. The sequence continues at coordinate 48,403,405 of VBSM01002217.1, forward strand.
GCCTAAAAATTTTAAGTATTCAAGAAAATGCTATATATGATAAAAATATACTTATACATAAAAGAGCCTAATTTTTTGTTTTTGTTTCTGAAGACATCTCAGGATCTTAGAGTGCTCCAGGCTAATCATTATGAATAAGAATTAAGACTATATGATACTGTAAATATAAATGGGCCCAGTCTGTACTGGTCCTCTGAATGTACAATAGATGTTACTTCAATTAAATTTAAATTCTTTATATTAGTTTTCGTTTCATTTTTCTTTTATTAATCATTTGACAAAAATGATGATAAAAATTAACTTTCCATCTCTTCTATTCTATACACATGGAAACTTACCACGAATTGTTTTTATTTAGGAAATAATGTTTTCATTAAACAGCCCATTCATAAATAAAAGCATGATTGTATATCATAAGCTCAAATACCCTATATCTTATATTTCACCTTAAAGAACCAACCTTAAACTTTTGTGTGGAAACATCTCTGTTTAAGGAATAAAGCTTCATTATTTTTAACTTTTCACTCTGAAAATAAGGCATATGCAAGCAGTAGAATTGTTAATTTGCTAATTCTTTTTCCCTTGGGACATGAACAGAGAAAACGAAATAAATTGATTTTTTAGGGGAAATCTTCCAGTTTTGTTTCTGCCCACTATAATTTCTCTTTTAAAAGAATACAGTCGGAACACTAATTCTCTAGGGTGGGACTAAAGGAAGTTTCCTGTAACAGAGTTATTTTACCATACCTACTGGAAAGGGGTACGTATGTGAATTTAAGCAGCTCACCTGCTGCTTCTACCATTGCTGACAGGGACATGCAACCCCTGGAGAACCAGGGGAAGAGAAAAGGACAGGGGCAACACAGAGAATAACCTCAAGGTTTCTACTGGCCCCAACTCTCCAACATCTCTGAATTGGATAAAATTTAAGTTGAGATAATTATTGCAGTTAGTCATCATAAGAGTTTCTTAAAACAAAATGTGAAAATATGACTTGCTTTAAAGTACTCAATTAGTATGCAAATACATTTCCATAAAACATTAACTTAATACGTCTTTTCCATAAGACAAGGTTCTAATTTTTTAACCCTGAGAGCAAGGGATGTGGTCTGGCAAATGGCACTAACTGAATGGGTCCTGCATGGGGTTGTTACAGCAACATCCTCACAGAGGTGCATCACAGTGCCTTTCTCTGCAAAATCTCATAGCTTTATAACAGGCACCTAGATACAGTTCATACAACTGTATTCAGGCCACCATGCTACAATAATGCAAATGACACCCTTCCTAACATCAAACCATGATGCCATCCGTTGCTGCCTGTGGATTCTTATTCTATGCTTTTGGGACCATTTCCATGAAGGAAGTTCAGGCTGATCTTCCTCCTCTACAAGTTTCCAAAAAGAACCTTGAGCCTCTTTAAAACTTTCATTTGAATAGCCAGGATGTTAATCTTTCTTCATTTCTTTGCAGTGTATCTCGCATTATCACTTCTACACCTTTATAGGTCAAAACTTCAATTTTAGGCAAAATAAAAGAGTCAGTTGAGAATAATGTGGCCACATTCCCTGCCTGAGAATGGTTACAGTTAATGTTTATGGGATAAGAACGTACAGCATAATCTGCCATACCAGATCTCATTGGCTGAGAAAATATGCCAACTGGTGAAGCCCCAGAAAATATTCAGAGTGTACAGTAACAGACTGATACACACACACAGTGAGAAAAATATTCCAGAGACAAAGAGCAACAAGCCAGCTCTGTGCAGATGGTATCACCTGGGGGTAAGCACACGCCTTACATTTCATTCTAAACACATCTTTACTATAAAACACATATAGCTACTACAGAACAAGTTTCCAATTACTTAAATTGGATCTTTTACCTTGCAAAGATTTTGTTCATCCAGTATTTTAATAATCATATCATAAACTTAAATTATATTAAATATGTCTAGGGAACCCAATTCTCTGTACCGGGCAAAGTTCCCTGTGGTTGGGCTATACCACTGTCAGTGCTAGATAATTTAACAGAGTTCAATAATTTGGCACCTGGGAGAAAAATAATAGTGAGCACTGATGAGTTAATCTTCAACATATCTCCTAATCACTGTAAAACTTCAAAAGAGTTTCTATGCAATTAGGCAAAAACATTTAACTACAAGTTTCATTTTTGCACATTAAAAGTGTTGACTGTATCTGGGAAATCACATTTTTAATTCATCTGATAAATCTGTAACACAAAAATGTACAGCAATCACCTCAATTATAAAAATATTAATAGTATTTATATGATATTTCCTTAAAAGGATCATTAGTCTAGGTTATATTAAATAACTCTGCAATTATTTTATTTATAATTTAAATAATATGCTTATAAGTATGCTAAAATCTCCAGATTCCCCTATTAACGGAAAAGAAAAGGTAATGCTAAAAACATCTAGAGGTCATATGAAAGATAATGTGTCTGCACTAAGAATGTACTTTTAAAAACAAAATATCAGAACCCTTAAATAGATCATTAATATTAAAGTGTATAGGGGCCTGATTCCGCTCTGCTCAGCTCTGATCCATTATTATAAAAGGGCAAACTCAAGCCATGCACAGTATCCTCCCCACCCATGAGTTTGGCTTTCTGAACTCTATAAAAGGCTATAGTCCCTGGGGTCCTGTTGCCTCTAGGATTCCTTCCAGATGTTCCTGCAGAAACAATTTCCCAGGTCTTAGCTTAGTACTGGTCTCTTCTTTGGATCACTCTCTAGCTCTGTGCCAGACATATCCGTGGACCTTCCAGTGCCTTCCAATCCAGTCCCCCTTTGCTCTGGGCTTTCCAGGCAAAGGCTGTCCTACCAACAACCAACGTCACCCTGGGCTGAGCCCAGGAGATGTTCTGCCAGTGAGAGGAATTTAGTTTGGGATTCACAATTTAAAACTACCACTTTTCAACTTAGAACAAACTGGAAAAAATGAAATATGCCTCTGGTTAAGGTATAAGAAATGTGAATTCTAAATAAAGTTCCTTAGGATCTTCTACCAATGGTAGATTCTTAGCCCTTAAAAAGTTTCAAAAGTTCAATACAGATTTCAAAGGTAGAGTTTTATTATAATTCAAAAAACATAAGATCATAGTCATGGGAAGTATGGAACTCTTTGCAGACTTGCAGCGGACATGAAACTGAAAGCCTTAGTAACTATTTATACTTCACATCATCACTCCGGCAAGATAGAATTTATAGAAAAACAGCTGTTATAGTACCATTAAAAAATCAAAAGTCCACTTTGGAAAACAATTTAGCATTTCTCACAGCATAAAACTACCATATGACCCAACTATTCCATTTCTAGGTATCTATCCAAGAGAAATGAAAACATATGCTCACAAAGACTTGCATGCGAATGTACATAGCAGCATTATTAATAATAGCCAAAAATTGGAAGAACCAAAATGCCCATCATCAGGTGAATGAATAGTCACAATGTGGTAAGTCAATATAACAACAACATTCAGTAGCAAAAAGGAATAAACTACTGACACATGCTACATCATAGATGAACTTAAAAATATGCCAAGTGAAAAAAGCCAGACATGGGAACACATATTGTATGGTTCCCTTTATAAGAAATGTCCAGAAAAGACTTATTTATAGAGACAAAAAGTAGATTAGTGGTTACCTGGGGCTGGAGGTAGGAATGAGGAGTAAGTGTAAATGGGGATGAGAGATGTTACTGGAGAAATAAAAAGTGTTTTAAAATTGATTTATGGTGATTGTTGCACCACTCAGTAAAGTTACTAAAAATCATTGAACTGCACATTTGAAATGGGTGATTATGACATATAAAATTGTTTTAAAAAATCAAAAGTATTTAATTTTATGCAGTATGTTCCTAAAAGTTTCTAGGTTATATTTGATAAGATAACCATGAATAAAAATAGTATTTACAAAGAAGATACAACAGATACAGGAGAAATTTTAGAAATTATTTTCAAAAGAATACACAGAGATAAATATGAACAAAGATGAAATTCTTCATAATGTGGACCATTCCTTGCAAAAATACAATTTCCCAAAGTTGAGCTCAAAAACAAGCGGAAAACCTGAATGTATCAGTCACCATCAAAAACATTACTTATCAAAGATTTATTTCTTAAAAAGGTTCGAGGACTAGTCAGGATAAAGGCAAGGATTTTAAAACATTAAAACATATATATATCCTATATTTAAATATATATAAAACATATATATTTAGCTCTGAACAGTATTATTTGGTGATAATAGCTTTTTTGTCTTGGTTCTTTCGGTAATAAGAATACCTCTAGTATTTTTGTTAAGGAGAATGTTGATAATTGACTTGAGAGAGCTAGCCTTTATCATGTTACCAGTTGAACCAGTATACATATTTTTAATTTTATATAGGGGTGTGTGTGTGTGTGTGTGTGTGTGTGTGTGATTCCTATACTACTCAAGACAATGTTTTAGGGAATTTTTTGTAAGTGAAAAAATTCATTTCATATAGCTTTTTAATTCTTTTTTTTTTTTTTTGAGACAGAGTCTCACTCTGTTGCCCGGGCTAGAGTGCCATGGCATCAGCCTAGCTCACAGCAACCTCAAAGTCCTGGGCTCAAGCAATCCTTCTGCCTCAGCTTCCCAAGTAGCTGGCACTACAGGCATGCACCACCATGCCCGGCTAATTTTTTCTATATATTTTTAGTTGGCCAATTAATTTCTTTCTATTTTTTTAGTAGAGACAGGGTCTCACTCTTGCTCAGGCTGGTTTCGAACTCCTGACCTTGAGCGATCCTCCCGCCTCGGCCTCCCAGAGTGCTAGTATTACAGGTGTGAGCCACCGTGCCCGGCCAGCTTTTTAATTCTGACACAAAAAAGACTAATATCAATCTCATTTATGATTGTAGATGCAAAAGTTCTAAATAATATAATAGCAAGTCTATTTTAGCAGTTAATACTGGGGTACCTGAAGAAACTAAATCTTAAAATTTTAAGCTACAAACTGCCTTTAAAATGCAGTACATTGCAGCATTCTACAACAAAAACTAGAATTTGCAATTGGGCAGCCCTCCCTTTTTTGGATGCAAGTCCCCTAGTTAAATCCTTTGAGTTCTCCAAACCTCTGGGAAAGCTTGAAGGAGTAGAGAAATGCAATTGTACTTGCCTCAAGAGGATAATTGCTAAGTTGTGCTTCTACACAAGTTTGTTGCTTGTCAGCTTGCCCCATGCCTGAAAACTACTGGCTGTCCTTGTTTAGGCATTAGATCAGAGAAAATTAGGAACCAGAGCTAAAACAGGAAGGTTGTGCAATCTGATCCATTATTCATTTCATGCTGGATGAAAGACTGTAACAAGCAAATGTATTTGGGGTTCTGAGCTGTAGGCATACCACATGTGATATCATTTAAAGTTGAATAAGCCATACTTTTGGGGAAAAGTACTAGCAAGCCATAGGAGACAGATCCTAACTCTGAGAGTAGAGGTCCAATTTCACTTTCTAGGAGTGGATGGCCCCACTGCTTTTCACCCTGAGGCAGAATGGATGGTGCCTTGAACCAGGGAAAGAAAGGACTTGCCCTTTTCTCCGCCTGGCTCTGAGGAGAGCACATGCCTTTGCTTTCCCAATGGTGACACAAACCCTCCACAAGAAGGCCTGTGGATGGGTACAGGGGCTTGTGGGTTCTTGAAGTAACCACTCTGGCAGATGTCAGCTGCCATCACTGAGGAAGGGCAACTATGCTGAGCAGAGTAGCTGTCATGAGGGTCACAGCCTCTCATGATTTGCAGGGACCTATCAGTGGCTGGAATATAGTGGCAAGATAAAAGGCTAGAGACCAACTCTCAGAAATAGCTAAGGGAAACATTTGGGGATAGAAGTAATTTACAGCAGAAAGGTTAGCAAAGACTTATTCCATAATAATTTAGATAAAAACATGAAGTGTAATTCCATTTTATAGTTATAGCTAGAGAGGCCAGTAATATATAGAACACAACAATGAATTATCCAACATGATAAAGTAGAGTTTATCCTCTGTAGTCAAGAATAATTTTTTAGCAATGGAAAATATTAATATAATAGATCACAATAGGTCAAATAAGAAAATTAAAATGTTCACTTTAATTGACTAGAAAGACATTTGATAAAATCTAATATCCATTCCTGTAAAAAAAAAAAACAACTTAATAAGCAAGATACAGGATACTGCTTTAACATGATAAAAACTAGCTCTCACAAATCAGTATCAGCATTCTACTTAAAAATGAGTACTACAGATATCCGTATTACAAAAATAACCAAGACAAAATTGCTATTATCACCAAATTATACAGTTCAGAAAATGTTAGGAAAAGCTATGAGGTAGGAAATAGCAATAAGTATCATTTTGAAAAGGAAAAAAGCCTCTCATGATTTGCCATTTGTGTTGTCAAACTAGAGTATTACTGTCAAACCCAAGAGAAATAATGAAAGCCATGAGCAACAATAATAAAGTCCAATAAGGTGCAACACAAATCAATGGCTTTCCTAAATAACACCAATAACATTTTAAAATATGATTGAAAACTATCATATCCACAATAGCAACAAAAACAATTCCCAGGAAAATACTCTAGATGAAATGTGCAGGGCCTATAAAAACCAAAATACTAAATTTTACTGAGAGATAAAAAAAAAAAAATTAAGCATTCTTTTATGACAGTCTCACTCTGTTGCCCAGGCTGCAGTGCAGTGGCATCATCATAGCTCACTGAAACCTTAAACTCCTGGGCTCAAGGGATCCTTCTGCCTCAGCCCCCCAAGTAGCTAGGACTACAGGCGTGCACCACCACGTCTGGCTAATTTTTCTATTTTTTTGTACAGACAAGGGTCTCACTCTTGCTCAGGATGGTCTCAACCTCCTGACCTCAAGCAATCCTCCCACCTCAGACTCCCAGAGTACATGTGTGAGCCACCATACCCAGCCAGAATGCTTAAATTTTTAAAAAATATACCATGATGTTGCATGGAAAGACTCAGTACTATAAAAATGTCATTTTTTCAAATTAAAATATAGGTTTAGTGACAGTCCAATAAATTCCAAAAGAGAAGTGACAAAATTATTCTTAATTTCCATTTTAGGGAAGGGAAAAATATCTAAGACAATTTTGCAAAAGAAAACTAATGAAAGATTTTTCCATATCAGCTATTAAAACATATTATAAAGCTACAATAAATAATATGATGGTGCTAGGCTCTATAATTAGTGAATAAATCTTCATAAGATATTGCTTTGAAAAAAACAATAAAATACATAGTAACGGAATCTAATGATTTAAATGAAATGATCATAAGCCAGTAGGGGGAAGGAATAAATAATGCAACAAATGGTATAGGAGAAATCAATAACCTCTGCTTAGACTTTCATCCCAAGTCTTTCTGTTGCCTATCAGGACTTAGATATTTTGGCTCCTTCTGCTTTTCCAACTTCATCTAATAACTCTCTTGGCTCTCCCTGTTCCAGCCTCCTAAGCCACCTTTCTATCTGTCAATCATGCTAAGCTTTCTCCTGCCTCAGGGCCTTGACCCTTGCTGTTCCCTTTGTGTGTGGACCCCTTAACATTCAAATGTCACTTCCTGACAACCCTTGCTCAAACAGCACCCTTACTCTCACAGGAGGCACTCCCCATTAATGGTACCATCACTCTCTGAAATTAACTTATTTAACATGTTCATTGTTAGTCTCTCTAACTAGATGCAAGTTCCCTAAGAGTGAAGTCCTTACTACTTTCTTTCTCCTGAGTCCTCAGAATCTAGAAGAGCTCTTAGGACTTCTAGGGGCTTAAAAAATGTATTTATATATGTCTGTGTGTGTACATATATCTGTATGTATATGTATCTATATATACGTATATACATGTGTATGTATGAAATGAAGGATCCCAAATTATTCACAGATTTGTCTTTCACACAATACTTTTGTATTAAATGTACATATCAACAAATATTCACCATAATAAATTTAGTGGAACAAGATATTCAGTTACAGATTTATTAATAACAGTGAAAAATCTACTGTTATTCATTATCATCACATAACATCATCATTTAATTATAATCTTATCCTCATCACTTATTTTTATCATCACCCACACTGTAAATAGTGCACGGTTAAGTAAATGAGACTCTTCCAGAGCTAACTTTCAATTCTAATTGAATTCATACCCTATCTTTTACCCACTGTGATTCCTACTTTCCCTGCAAATCCAAGGGCCCCAGAGTAAAGTGAAAGGTAACATAATGGGCAAACGATTCCTCTAAATGAGGGAAGACAAGACTAAATTTGCTCATCTGAACAGAATTTGGGTGTTCCTTGTCTGACCTTGTTCCTGCTTCCCCCCTTTCCCCTACACCACCTCTCATTCTGCATGGGCAACCCCATCTGCTGACATCTGTCATGTTTTAGATCCCAGTTGTCCTCCCACTCCTCTGCTGTGAAATAGGAAAAAAGAGACTGTTGCAAAGATCATAGAGTGAGAGAAAGCATTTTGTTGATATTGAAATAAGAAGATGAAAGGGTGAGAATCTATAAAATACAGTCAAAATTTAGGAGTTGGATCATCCAAGATTTGAGAGCTGTATAACAGAATACCTTCCCAAAAAGCAGGCTATAAAAGATGGGTTCTTTCTAACTGTGTTGTATGTTTCACATCATAAAACAACCAACCATAGTCCACATGTAGCGTTTGCTTCTGTGTTTGTGTGTTATATGTATTGGGGGGGCAGTTTCAGGTACCCTGTTGTAAAAGGTTTAAAGAGTACTGCTGAAACGAAATTTTTTTCAATATTCTTGCATTGCTTTGGGCAGTTAATTATCCACTTCTTGAAGAGCAGGAGAGAGATTTACAATAAAAACTTGGCCCACAGTGCTCAGATAATATAGTTAAACGTCTTTATTGAGGCTTTTGCCTTTCTGAGGAATGTTTTGCATTAAAGCATAATACTGGTTCCTGACTTCTGGAAAGGTTTGATGGAGCCTCAGGACTAGTTTGGACAGGACAGGCCAGGCCATATGTTTGGTTTTATTAATACATCTGTCCTAAAGAGTGAAATTTCACAACTATAACCCCATGAAGAAAAATTGCTTCCCATCCTTTTATTCATAATTTTGACAAAACAGAAATAGGCCGAGCTTTTTGTTTTTAACCTTTCCATGTTTTTTATCTGCCTCCTGTAGAAATTAGTACCCAAACATAGAACTCTTGTATCATTTATTTATAGATAATCTTATTTACTGAACATTAAGAAGGAATATTATGTAATGCTACTTTCCCTTCTATTTCAATCTAAAAATATGTATTATAGGATCCATTCTGCAACTGGAATCTAGCTACAAAAAAAATTATTTAATTTTCCTCCAATAAAAAAACAATTCTACATGTTCTACAGCCCCAGAATTACTTAGGAAAAAAATCTTTTAAGGAGCGTATTCAATTTTTCACCATCCTGCTCCTTAACCAACAGAACCATAAGACAATACACAAACTGAAACCATAAAATAAAAACATTCTACATAAAAATAAGATAAAAATTTTGTGTCACATCGTGGTTTTTATAGCGTAAAGAACCTATGTTTAATATAGATCGCAAGCAAAAAATGAGCACACTTTGGTGGGACTGTAAATTAATACAATCTCTAGGGAAAGGAATATGGAGATATCTCAAAGAACTAAAAGTAGAACTACCATTTGATCCAGCAATCCCACTACTGGGTATTTACCCAAAGGAAAAAAAAGACATTCTATAAAAAAGGTATCTGCACTCAAATGTTTATAGCAGCACAATTCACAATTGCAAAGAAGTGGAAACAACCCAAGTGCCCATCAGTCCATGAGTGGATTAAGAAAATATGGTATATGTATACCATGGAGTACTACTCAGGCATAAAAAAATAGTGAACTACCTCTTGTATTATCCTAGATGGAACTGGAGACCATTCTTCCAAGTGCAGTATCACAAGATTGGAAAAACAAGCACCACTAATTGATCAACACATATGTTATGTGCATATGCAAATAATATCTATCGGAAATCCAACAGGTAGGGGGAGGAGGGGAGGAGTAAATTCACACCTAATGGGTACAATGCACACTATCTGGGTGATGGACACACTTATAACTGACTCAAACAGTGCAAGAGCAATTTATGCAACCAAAACATTTGTACCCCCATAATATTCTGAAATTAAAAAAAAAAAAAATATATATATATATATATATATATATAAAAACAAGCACACTATAAGTTTCTCAGCCCAGGCAACCTCCATTTATGCTGTTATTTTATCCTTCATATTTCTTATCATTTCAAATTTGCATAGAAATAAGAAAAATGTCCAATAGAGAAAAAGTATCTCAAAAGAAATTCTGCTTTATCCTCAGTATTCTAAGCTTCATGCTTTAGTAAGTATGGCCATGCCTTTTTCCTTCAGGAACAGAAAATTTTTGGACTCAAGATTTCTCTAAAGGAAGTGAGGCAGTTTGGGCAGAATGAACAGGAATGAATATCCCTTCTTTGAGTACTGAAAGTCAAGGAGTTACAAATATCAGGAACCAGAAAACACAGGGGACTATCCAATAGGAACAATGATTTAGAAGAGGGATGGAAAAGAGTCACTGAAATACAAACCTAGGAACCTGACTTTCGAAATCACACCATGATATATATGCTTAGCTTTCAGAAGCTAGTCACAAATGTTTATCTTTCTTTTCTTTTTTGCTGTTCACTCTTCTTCATCTAGTCACCTCATCTCTGTCTCCGGGCTAATCCTAGCCTCTGGTTTTGGAGTCAATATGACCTCTCAGCCTTAGTAACTTAGCCCCTCTGCTATGCTCCTGGATACAGCAGTCAAAGAGAAAATCTCTGCCCTTAGGGAGCTTACATTCTAATGGGAGGACAAAAACCAATAAACAAAATAAATAATTAAAATCTCAAGTATTAGATGACCTCATGTCAATGCTGGTAGTCAAACTTTTTTGACCTACAAAAATGGCAATGCCATGAGTCAATATATACATTAAACAGTGATAAATATTATTTTAAAAATGAAGCAGAGGAGAAGAGGCAGTAGGGTAGATGGAGGAGTGAGGGCAAGGAGGGTTACTGAGCATTTGAAATGTGGCTAGCGCAACCAAGGAACAAAATTTTTTATTTTATTTAAATTAACTAATTTAAACTTAAATAACCACAAGTGGCTAATGGCTACCTATCCAGATAGCACATACTTAAGTCCTACGTCTTACATCCTACGTCTTACATCCTTTTTAAAATTAACTGGCAGTCTTCCACCTACCTGGTTCCCCAATATAAATGACTCAGGCTCAAATTCTCACTTTCAATCTAGTTGTCTAAACTTCTGGCCTCAAACTTTCTTCCTAAGCTGTTGTATAGTTGCTTCCAGCAAAGCTACAGCCCAATGCTGCCCAGCTGAAAAACACAGACCTGGCAGAACCCTGGTCTCTTCTCATTTGTCCACGATAAGAGTGGGATAGACATTGTTTTTTAAAAAAGTGAACAGATAACTAACCAGATTTATTAAACACTACACTTACCCAAAGGCAACAGATTAACTCCAATGATTTATCAAAAAACCCTTCCAAATCTAAAATTCTAGGTAGACTAATGACTGTTTCCAAAATTATACTGTATTTACAGAATAATCTCAGTATCCTAAACCTCACAGAAATCAACACCCAAATCAAAGCATCTAATGAACACAAAGTATTATTTAGCATCACATATCATGTAGCCAGTCCTCTGAATCATTAATCAAAAAAGTATAACTTTCTCTTTTCTTCTGTTCTTAACTTAAGACACTACAATACCCAAAGTATTATTTTCATAATATATTGTCATTCTTAGGAAACTTAGGTCACACATAGTCTTATACAAAATATTGGAGTAACTCTTGCCTTCCATTTTATATTCTTAAATCTGTTACAGTTGTTCAATTTCAAACGAATATCTACTGTTATTTGTCAAACTTTATAACACACAGTCAATAGATATAGTTTTAAATGTAGTATTTAACTGCTATAGGAAGATGAAGTAAAACATTGTAAGAAAAAAACTTTACAGAAGGATAAAAAAGTGGACTCAATGTGTGTCTGACACAAGTGAGTGCAGCTCAACACTTACTGGTTTAGCACGACATCAAGAACGAATGAAGTTCCAAAGGCATCAACCTGGAAGCTTGCCTGGTCAACGTGAGTCAACTACAACATCAAAAAGATAAAAGGTATTTATTACTCAACCATAACAATCAGGTGATAAGTATTTCTTATGATTATTCTAAAAGATTTACAATATCAAAACCAATTCAACATGGAGATTAAATGACAGCATATTAAAGTAAAATCTGCACCTTCTTAGAAGCCAAGCACTCATCAATCTGAAGTAAATTACCACCCAATCAAGGAGGACAAGTGCCTTACTTTTCTGGTTTATCTCAAGTGGTTAAACAAGAGGACTGCACTTCATCCATCTTATTTCATTTTAAATGACTCTCCCCTTTAAAAGTAAGCTTTAAAGAGCGGGGGAACCTGCAAATCCAAAAGGGTTCGTTCTGTAAAATTTGGATTCCCCAAGGCCACAGGTTCCCCACCCCCTGTAAACTAAAAAATGTAGTATTACTAATAACATTAATATTAGCATATTGAATAATCATGTACATTAACTGAAAAGAAAGGAGGAAGCAAAACCGTCTATTCCATTTAACGCCCCAAACACTAACAGTAGTTACATCGAAACTGGCCTAAAAATTAATGGAATTTTTGTTTATGTTTCTACAGTATACAAATTTCTAAAATAAACATGTATAATTCTTACAATGAGAAAAAATAACAAATATTTTAGAGATAAAAGCATCTGAGCAACTGCACAGAGTATGTGAGGCCATTGGTGCTGCCGTCCCTGAGAACCAACCCATGACAGAATAGACATACCAGGATTTCATCAGGCAAAAAGGGTCCCTCAACCATCCTTGGGGTTTCATACACAGTAAACTATGGGATTATGTAAAAGGAGAGAGTTTAATTAACAATAATAAAACTTTTTGGAAAGAAAGGCTAATTCTTCTTTTAAAATCTTTGAAAGTAGGGGTGGGAGAATGCTGTACCTCAGTTCCTAACATATTCCAATCCTCATAAAACCCAAAAGATGAAGAACTATCCAGATACCTCTCAACTTCATTAATCACTTAACTATAATTTCCAATTCTTCCCAATTAGCACTTAGGCCCAACCAAACTTTGTTCTTTTTTACCTTTTATGATAGTTTTTGAAGCCATACCTTCCTCTTCATTTCCACCTCTGCCACAAACTACATCCCCCTGATCTTTCTAAAACTGACTCCTTACCAAAACCTCAAATGTAAGTCTCAGATTTTCCACTTTATCAAATGCAAACCTCCTCTTCCTGGATTTTAAGACCCTCCACATTCACCTCCCCCTCTCCCAGCACAATGGTGCATAAGTTTCCAATCACCCACCTGTACCCCATCCATGCTCAGTTCTTTTACTCTTTAATTCAAAAGCTATATTCATTCCAACTTTTTCTGTGGCTTTTATTCATTAAGTTAAGCCCTTTTCTGAACCAAACCCTTCATCAAAGCTGTTTCCCAGAAATGACCCTACCCATCCTTCAAGACTTGGATCAAGTTCCTCCTATGGTCTGCTACGGTTGCCATAACAAAATACTACAGACTGCTGGCTTAAACAACAGAAATTTATTTTCTCACAATTTTGGAGGCTGGAAGTCCAAGATCAAGGTGTTGATAGATTTGGTTTCTCTAAAGCTTCTCTCCTTGGCTTGCAGATAGCTGTTTTCTCACTGCCTCTTCACAGACCTTTCTTTATATGTGCGCATGCCTGGTGTCTCCTCCTCTTCTTATAAGGACACCACTCAAAACGGATTAGGGCCCCACCCTTACGATCTCATTTAACCTTAATCACCTCTTAAAGGACCCACATCCAAATATAGTCAAATTGGTTAGAATTTTAACATAGGAATTGGGGGGACAGGGGGCAAAATTCAATATATAACATTCCTCTTTTACGAAGTCTTCCCAACCTCTTCTTACAGCCTGCTCACCTGCTCCTCACTACAGGTGGGTATCATATCAGAGCCTCACTATTGACTAGCATCAGGCACTCAATTAGTATCACCTGTCTGAATGACTCATTTGAGGGTTGTTTTATCAATCACCTGGATGCATAAATGAACAACAGCTGAACAGCTATAAATTACCTGCTTAAAGAAAAGCACTCTTTCCATCAGGGTTGCTTTTAATGCCATGTCAATGGATAATATTATTCGTTCTATCTAAAAGCTCTTTGAGTTTCCTGAAGTGCTAATGATCATGTTTTGGAAACAGCCCGAAGAAAGCTCTGCTTACCAGAATTGATGTCTCAGTTAAAATGAACCTCTTCCTCCTCCATTCTTCCTAGGCACTTGTACAACTGTTAAAGCTCTTATCTCAGTTTCTTTTGAATTAAAAATATTAATGTTGCCAATTTGTGGTGAAAAGGGCAGAGACCAGATGTTATTCATCTTGGTATCATGACTACAGCTTGGATCAAGGTAATACTATCATTCTTTTTTGGCAAGGTATTTACCATTTGCATTAATTGTAATTCTTGTATTTTCTTTTTCCTATAGCTCCATTTACATCTGATATTTTATTTTATTGATTTCAGCCATGTCTCAAGGAGAAACCCATATACTTAAATTCAAAAGCAAATCCATTGACAATATGCTTAACTGCTATTTAGTAAAAATGTTTGCATTATTGATAGCAACAGGAAGAGAAGTATGTTAATATAGCTTTTATTTTTTATTTTTTTTGTTTCAGCATATTATGGGGGTACAAACTTTAAGGTTACATACACTGCCCTTGTCTCCCCTCCCCCCGTGAGTCAGCGCTTCAAGCATGTGTAAGGCAAGCTTCCTTAGACTGTGTACAGAATGTTTCATTCAACAAACTTCTTTGAGAGTCTTCCAAGTGCTGGGAACTATTTAGATGTGGGGGACAAAGTGGTAAAGAAGACTGACCATGTTTCTATTCTACTACAGTTTATCTTCTAGTAGAGGGAGACAGAAAATGAACAATTAAATAAAAATAAATTTAGAATATAGGTACACTATTCTCAGATTTAATAAAACAGGGAAATGCTGTCAAGAATGACTAGGGAAAATGGGGGTCTGACGTAGTCCTGGAAGGCCTCCTTTAGGAGGTGACATCCAGATGATAACCTTAATGACTAGAAAGGATCTGTGGTGGGCAGAATAATGGCCCCCACTTATGACCACACCTTAATCTCCAGAACCTATGGACATGTTACCTTGCATACCACAAAAGGCTAAACAGATATGATTAAGTAAAGGGCCATAAGATGAGGAGATTATCCTGGATAATCCAGATGGATCCAACCTAATCGCATGAGTCCTTATAAGAGGGAAGCAAGAGGGTCAAAGTCAGAGGAGGAGATATGATGATGGAAGTAGAAATCAGAGCAATCTGAGGAAGAGGACAAACCAAGGAATGCAAACAGCCTCTAGAAACTAGAGAAGGCAAAGAACAAATCTTCTCTAGAGCCTCCAGAAGGAGCACAGCACTGCCAACACCTTTCTCTTAGCTTCATAAGACCCAGAACAATAAGACAATAAATTTTTATTCTTTTAAACAACTAAGTTTCAGGTAATGTTATAGCAGCAACAGGAAACAATACAGCACCCTGGCACTGTCTTTGAACATTTAAAAGAGCAGCTCCAAAGACAAGAGTGGTGGCTCAGGCCTGTAATCCCAGCATTTTGGGAGGCCAAGGTGGGAGGATCACTTAAGGCCAGGAATTCAAGACCAGCCTGGGCAACATAGCAAGATCTTATCTCTACAATAAAAAAAATTTTTTTAATTATGAATTAGTTGGGCATAGTGGTGCATCCCTGTAGGCCTAGCTACACAGCAGGCTGAGGCAGGAGGATCACTTGAGCCCAGCAGTTCCAGGTTACAGTGAGCTATGATCGCACCACTGCACTCCAGCCTGGGAGACACAGAGACCAGCCTGGGTAACATAGCAAGACATTGTTTCTAAAAACAATTTTTTTAAATAAATTTTTTTTTAAAGTAGCTCCAATAATAAGTTGATTGCACTAGTTTTCAATGTCACTTTCCTCCACAGTTTGGTTAAAACTAAGGCACCTGCAGCAGCAGATCAAAACCTATGAGGTCACAAGGATTAAATTCCAAACTTCCCAGACAAACCAAACTTGCAGTGGTGGTCACTAAAATAAATGTGAGCATGGTTTCCATGCATTCTGTGTGGTCTTCTAACATTCTAACATGCCTTCCCCAGGTGTCTGGCTTATATGTACACCAAAGAGAAGAAACATGGTTACTTCCTTAGGTTATCTTGGAGAAATAATAAGCTTAGCAGAATTACACTGAATTCCTGCTATATTAACAATCATGCTTATTATTGAACACTATTGAAGTAAGCTAGGATGGCTCTCCAAAAGTTAATGGTAGACCTTGCATTTTTAGTTCAAAGTAAAAGGAAATGTTTGAGAAGAAAGAACAAGTATAGTATCAGGATTTTCCTTTGGTCGGGGAAGGGGGGCTAACATATACTGCCAAATAACAATTCTAATATTTATTAACTATAAGTTGAACATTAAAAAGTAGCAATAACTCTTAGAAATATTTGAAAAACATAGTTTTGCAGAAATGCATTCTTTCAAATTACTACATAGCAATGATTTATGACTTTAAAAACTATTAAGTAATCACTTTAGTATCATAGAAAAATATTGAGAGACTACCTACAGCTCATATGACATCCTTATTTTACAAGTAGGGAAACTGAGGCCAGTGTGGGCAAAAGTCACTCCCAAAGTCACATAGCTGGTGGCAGAGCAAGCATCTCAACTCCTGGCTTTTTCGTACTTCAACTCCTTCCTCTCATTCTGTAGCTCCAAGGTGCTTGCACATTTTTACTGAGTTCTAATTATTATAACAGAAGCATTTTTAGAGTCATGAAAATGCTCCATAGAGCACTTTTAGAGGATAAAAGAAAATCAAAACATGAAAAAAACAGTCTTTAGAACTGTTTTCCTCAGAAAAGTCAATAATGTTACCACATCTGACACACAGCACATGTTCTAAGACCAATTTGATTACAATCTTAGAAACTGAGAATTATAATTAAAATTATACATGGAAATCCATCTTTTAAAAAAATTACATAGGTATGGTAAAGTATATGTGTGCATATAGGTGTTTTAGAGATTTAGACAAGCAGTGAAGCTGACATTTATAGAAGCTGTGAAACAAAAGATTCTGGAGAAAAATGCAAAACTATAAAATAACTATCCAGATGGCAAGAACTCTTAATCAATATAATTACACAGAGATAATTTTAATTTCTAAATTCAAAAATGAATCATTGAATTTTAAGACCAGAAGAACCTGATACAATCCCCAGATTGAGGCCTGTTTATTATTCATGAGCAATGGCTAAAATTTAAATATGAAATTAATATAACTCTCATGCCTCTTAAGCATTTTGCTTCTTGGCAGCCTGTTCTTTTCTTTTCGTATCTTCTAGTGTCAGTGAGCCAGGGCAAATCTACATATTCCAGAGAGCAAACACAAACAAGCTTTTCAAGATTGCCTTATTGATAACCCTTTTTTAAAGCAAAGTTGACACTAAAACATCCATAGTAGAATCAGAACTTTGACACAAGGAGAAAAATGAGATAGTTTGGATTTTTAATTAAGTCCAACCTGAATAATGAATCAACATTTATCAATAGAGAGTATTATCAATTAAATGGTATTATATAACATAATTGTGAAAGTAATTAATTAACATTATTTTAAAAAAGTGTTAAATGCATATAACTGAATCTTCAACTACTGTGTCCTAAATACTTCTTTGCCATTTGACTGCTTCAACTCAGTTTTTAAAAAATACAAGTATAATTCTTAGAAGTCTAATATCTTGAGTTTAATAAAAAACAAAATACCAATAGCAAAGTATCACTTGTATATATTATCCCTCTTTTCTATATCAGAAAAGGCAATTGAAAAATCACCATAGCCTGACTGTGAGTACTCCATTGCCTCATGTGAACTTCTGGCAAAAGAGCTAAAAGGGATTGATATTCTATCTCTATTAAGATTCCTCATTCTAGAATCTGTTGTGGCCATATCAGCAAGATAGTTTTCCTGTGACTAGTCAGCTACGGTATGGGACTAATCTTGCAAAGCAGAACTGTATTACAACAGCATTTGTTAACAGAGGGTTCTACCCAACAGGTCTAACCAAAACATAAATTTGGCACGATGTATGTAAAAACATAAGTGTTTCTATCCATATTTCTCCACCTATGACTCTATGTTAAATACTGCTCTCTTTTCCATCTGGTCAACTCAATGACATCCATAGTTATAAGCTGTATTTTATATTGCATCTGATTTATAGTAATACATTATCTTTAACCAAACTGTTCTTAGAATCCAACCATCTGCATTTATTATTACAAGCACTAGAACAGTGCCCAGCAGCAGAACATTTTAAAACAAAATGAAACAAAACAAAATAGCAGTATTTAAAGAATGAACTTCAAAGAGTTGAGCTGGGTTTCAATTCTTGGTATTCCTTTTACTAGTGTTATAAACAAGGGGAAGTTGTTTAATGTCTTTGAACTGAAAGTCCTCATCCTTGAAAGAGCAAAAATAATAATACACACTTCGTAGATTTATTGTAATAAATAAGTTACAGTCTGTTCAACCTTTGTGGTTGCTGACCATGTTAGACCCTGGGAAAGAAAGATGAATTGGATAGGGTTCCTACACTCAGGAAACTCCTGGTCAAAAAGGGAAGCTACTAAAAATGTATTACAAAATATGTATAAGTCCACTGACAGATACATGTACAAGATACAGCAGCAGCCCTTCAATTTTAGGGTTCTAGAGGGATGAGTTGATGCTCCTCAGACTGATGATGCAGGGGAAAGCACTCCAGGAATAAGGACCAACAAAGGCACAAAAATGAGAAACAGCTCAGCATAATCAGGAAATTATAAGACATGCAATATTGGTGAGGCAAAATATGTGAGGCATCTATCGTGGAAGATCACGCTAGAACTACAGATGCCAAAGAACTTCTAAACCAATAATTCTCAATCTTGGCTGCATCTTAGACTTGCTTGGAAAGCTTAAAAAAAAAAAATACTTAGCACTCTGGGAGGCCAAAGTGGGAGGACTGTTTGATCTCAGGAGTTTGAGACCAGCCTGAGTGAGACCCCATCTCTACCAAAAATAGAAAAATTAGCCAGGCATCATTGTGTACACCTGTAGTCCCTGCTACTTGGGAGGCTGAGGCAGAAGGATCCCTTGAGCCCAGGAGTTTGAAGTTGCAGTAAGCTATGATGATGCCACTACACTCTACCCAGGGCGAAGGAGCGAGACTCTTTCTCAAAAAAAAAAA